>NIJG01000273.1:1131659-1146876 GCA_002201625.1 Euglossa dilemma | reverse complement strand
TTTTTTTTTTTTTTTTTTTCGTTCATAATCCTCGAGCGAGATCGATGATTTAATTATCGGACCAGCGCCGGTTTGGAAATTAGGGGCGCGCTTGGACCGATTGTGGAGGAAAGTGGAGAAGAAGGGGGCCGAGTCGCGTTTAACCCGTGACATTTCTAAAGAATTCCGGCCGGTGGATTATGCGGAAACGCGACGTGGCGCGCGCGCGCGCCATTGGAAGGAACTGTGCCGCCGTGAGAGGTCGATTTAAACAATTTTCTCCCGCATCTCGTCGCGTTACGCGCCCCTCTCCCCTACCAAACCTCTTCCATCCGTTTCCGGAAATCTGTGTTTGCGCGATGATGGGATAATAATGGCTCGATTGTGCGGCGGAACGACGATGGAAGCAGAAACGGCAAGAGAGCATCGTTCACCGGGAAAACCTTTCGCCTCGCCTCTCCTCGCCACTCCTCGCGCGTCGCCTCGCATCGTGCCAAATAGTCGCGGAGATGTTTCCTTCGTGGCAACGTCCGACCATATAATTCGTGGATTTGGAGAAACGGCCGAGGGAGACCATACGGAGCGGGAACTATAATTTCCAACCGAGAATCCATTCGGTTTCGCGACTCGGTTTCACCAGCAATTTTCTCCTAACCGTCTCGCGATTGCGTGAAAAATACGCTCCGTTTCGTCTCGACGTACGCGATAACGAGAGGTGTTTCCGAGCAAAGGACGGAGCGACTCGCAGAGGTACCCCGTGACACGGTTAATTCGTCGTTTCCTCTGGCCAGTGCACCGTGGTCCTCTCCTTCCCTCTCCTCTCTCGTTCCCTGCTCGCAATTCGTTCCGCGTCATCCTCCCTTCTCTCCCCCCCCCGGACCTTTTTCGTTCACTGACGCTTGGAAAAAAATTTCTCCAATCGAGTACACCTACGTCCCTCGACCGGGCACACCGCGACGCTCCTTCCAGGCGTCGTTTCGTAAATCAGAGGACAAAGAGAGATAGATAGAGAGAGAGAGAGAGAGAGAATCGGGGGTCGGCGCGTATCATCGGTGCCCATTAAACGCATCCTACTTTCCGAACTTAATTCCATTCGAGTCGACCGCTTAATTGTACGGTCACGTTCTCGAACGTGGAGCAGGGTCGGAACGTCGGCGGATCCCTACGGGCCAGGCGAGGATTATATAGGTGGCGTAGGAACGCGCGGCGGCGCGCTGGCAGCGCGGTGGCAGCGCGCAGACAGGAAATCCCCCTCGTGGCACGAGTGCAGTGCACATTAGGCGGCCGACACCGGGGCGAACAATCGGCCAGTAGGGGCTAATCCGACCGAGGCATTTCCATCCGGCGTTTCGCAACTTCCCACCGCCGCTCCCTTTCCCACCTCTCGCTCTCTCTCTCTCTCTCTCTCTCTCTCTCTCTCCTCTTTTCCGCCAACTTTGTCGCCAACTGCAGCTAAGCTAGCCGCCCGAATCACCGGGCTAATCGCTATTCCAGCGATGCACCCCGCCGACGACCACCTTCGCTTCCTTCGCCTCCCGACGCGTTGTTCGAATGCTCTCTTATTCGCACCGGCTCGTTAAGGACATATTCTCTCCGGCGTCTGGTCCGCGCTTCCCGCGTCGCCTCCGCCTCCTCCTTCGTCTCCTCCCGCTCGGGCCGCGACGCGCGTCTAATTGTGTTTTACAGCGAACTTAAGCGAAGGCCCGTTTTAATTACGCCGGCAACTCGAGAAAAGTTTCGCGAAATCTTATCGCGTTCCGCGAGATTCCTCAACGGCGAAACGCCGCGACCGTGGTTCATAAACGCCACTCGTCCTCCTCGGACGAAGACTCGTTAGGTGCGTCTGCCTGCCGGATACGTCGTTCGAACGCCGAGGACGCTTAACCGCGATATTCTCGGGATCGGGAGATCGCGACACGCGGCGGTTCGTGCCAACTGCATTTTCCCCGAATCAAAGGGAACTTACGCGCCTATAAATCTCCTCCCCGTAACGTAACGTTTCTATTTCGGGCCCCGGTGGTTTTAGCACCGCTCGCGCCGCTTGATTTACGCTCTCGATCGAGAACGCGAGCACGCGTCGATGGGCAAATGGTCGGCGGATGGATTCGCGACGGTAAACGGTCTCGTGTCCCTGTTTTCCGGCCGGGAATCGCGGAGAAAACGGAAAAATTACGCAATCGCGACGTTAATGTCCGCGGTCTCCGAAATCGTTCTCTCCCTCTGTCTCTCCCTCGTCTCTCCTCCTCGACGTCCAATCGACCGCGCGGTTATCGCTTTATCGCGTATTCCATTTTGCGGTGCGGTTACGCGCTGCAACGTCGCGCGGCCACGCTGTTACTCGCTCGGAACGCATTAACGCACCCCCGTAGACGTTTTCATCCGGTCGCGAGGGTTGCTCGTTTTTCAGTCGACGCGTCCACGGATCTGCTCCTTTCCCGCGACCGCGACGTCGCCGTCGATGATGACGACGACGAAAAGTATAGGTCGGTTCAAAGCCGAACCAGCCGCGACGAATCTCGCAACTTCGAAACACTGTCCTACCCTCTTTCTCTCTCTCTCTCTCTCTCTGGTCGTCCGTTTCTCTCGCTCCTAACCGCTTTTCTCGTTGCGCCTCTCGCTCGTTGGCGCCCCTCCGCACCGTCCGTCCGTCTGTCCGTCGGTTCGTCTCTCTCGCTTAAAGCCCTGTACACACATTGCACCGTGTACATGCGGTGTGTGCACGGGACTCTAAAAAAGGCGGCCGGGGCCATTCGATGGCAGCTGTTCCACATTTGAAGGATGGATATTCTTCGGGCTTTGTCGTCACGACAAAAGACCCTCTTTCACAAAAGGCCGAGCCGAGCCGAGCTTTCCGCGCGAGTCTCTTTCTTTCTCTGTCTCTCTGAGAGCGTGGCACAAGCATTCAGGGGCTAAGTTCCATATGCGCCACGGCACAGGAACAACC
Organism: Euglossa dilemma; assembly: GCA_002201625.1. Taxonomy (NCBI): domain Eukaryota; kingdom Metazoa; phylum Arthropoda; class Insecta; order Hymenoptera; family Apidae; genus Euglossa; species Euglossa dilemma. Next base: position 1,143,953 of record NIJG01000273.1, on the reverse strand, counting down.
AGCACCACCACCGCTCTCTTCTCTCTCTCTCTCTCTCTCGCTCCCTTCTTTCGTCTCGTCTCTTCCACCGATTTCTCTCCTTTCGATCTTTCCCTGACCCGTCACTGTGTTACGCCTCGACGCGCCGGAGCTTACGAAAACTCGGCTCTGATAATTAGACGTCGCTGTTACCGTATCATCCCGTTCCTCCCGCCTAAAAGCTTCGATAATACGCTTCGACTGGTTCTAGTCGCTCGCCACGCGTACCGAGTTAATGATAATTCCGTTCGACGCGGTTGGTTAGGTCGTTAGCCAAAGTATTTTTCAACGGGAACCGGGTTTTTAGGCCACTCTCCGCTTCTCCCTTTCGCCCTCCGCCTCGCGCGTATCGGCATTTCAACCAGACTTCCGGTGACACGTACGCTTACGACGTCGTCGTCGCGTCGCGATTTACGCGAACCTCTTCTCCCCTTGGCACAGCCAGCTCTCTGCCTCTTTCTCTCTCTCTCTCTCTCTCTCTCTTCTTCCATTGCTCGAGTTCTTTTCACGAGAAGAAACGCGAGTCGCGTTCGCAGCAGACCCCATGGCCGATAAAGGAGAACCGTGTACCGGTGCTCGCAGCGGGCAGAGAGCCCCTTCGAAAATCCCCGAGCATCACCGACTCCGTCACGAGCTAGAGCTAACCCTAACCGAACTAGTTTCCTTTTGATTCGAACGGAAACTGTCCCCGCCCGTTTCGGAACCAGTGTCCGCGTGTACCGTTGCCAGAGAGAGAGAGAGAGAGAGAGAGAGAGAGAGAGAGAGAGTGAGAGAGACGCTCGTGAAACGACCAACAGTCTGTTCTGTGGTGACTAATGAATTCGCTACGAGCTCTCTTCTTGCTCGACGACCCCGTTTGACCCTACCAGCTTTGAAGTTACGAGACGCGTACGGACGCCCGGCACACGAATCTACCAGCCTGCCACGCAACCAGTCTCTCCCTCATCCTCTTCGTCCTCTTCGTCCTCGTCATCCTCCTCGTCGTCGTCGTCGTCGTCGTCGTCTTCTTCGTCTTCTTCGTCGTGACTCACCGACGATTAAGTCTGTCAGCCGGCGACCCATGATTTCGCGACGGAATTTCGTCCACGGATTTATTAAACCCCCTCTGGTCGAGCTGTGGGAGGTCGAGTTGTTTTCCCGAACGAACGCGAATCGAGTTTAGCAGAGAGACGCGAGGCGAATGGAACCGAGTGGGGAGTGATGGTCCTTAACGGAGAATACCGAGTCGTTGGACTTCGTTAGGGTGTAAAGTCGCGCCCTCTCGGCGGCTGTAAATTAGAAAGGATCGCGAGAGATACTCGCGTGACCGGAATCCGGGGTTTTCCATCGCGAACGCGAGTTCGCAGCCTGACCCGATGCGTGAGAGAAATTAATAATTCTCCCGATCGGACAACGATCGACCAACACCAACGCTAATATCAGCAGCAGCAGCTGCGCCTCTAAATGAGTTTAGCTGGTAGGAACAAAGGTTGAGACGCCGAATTTATTATGTCGCTACGCCGTGGTTCGTCAAAGCGATAATTAGTCGCTTCGTGACACGCATCGGTCTCGCGTTCGATTGTTCGTGCCGCTTGCGGGATCGAATCGGGAGGCACGCGTGGCGATAAAATTCGAAGAGCTCGGGAACGCGTGTCTGGAAGATCGTGGAAATGCCGGGCCCGATTCCGGCGAGTATTCCGAGCGTATCGATTCGCGCGGCGCGTACTACGACTAACGACTGGATATCGGAAGAATTTCATTCGAATCCGGCTGCTCTCCCGGTCGAATTGAAATTTTCCCATCTCGCGGCCGCGACCATTGAAAATATGAAACGAGATCAATTTTTCGCTACTCGTTTTCTCGGGGAAAGGTAAATTTTTCATCCGCCGGCGCGGCACCGTGAAAGGAGAAAGGGAAAAAGGAAAAAAGGAAAAAAGGAAGGAAGGAAGGAAGGAGGGAGGGAAGAATGGGAAGAAAGGAAAGAAGGATGGTGTCGGTAAAGCACCGCGACGCTCCGCTGAGGGGGGGGGGTGGAGGAGGGTGGACCGAGAGGAGCGCGTGACGAGCGAAGATCGCTCGGATGTCTCCGCGATGCGGCTCGATAACATTCGGGGGATCTCGGCCGGACTCGCGAGGGCCGGCGCGGCTGGCGGAGGGGGAACCTCCGTGATTCGATTCAGTCCTCGTACGTCCGCGCAACAGTTCGGATCCCATCGTGTAACAGGGACTCTGCTACCCGGCCTTTCTAATTGGAGGAGTTTGCGTCGAGTTAAACGAGATAAACCGATACAAGTGCGCCGCGAGATAAGCCGCGACTCCGGCCTCTGCCCGTAATTGACCGAATTCAAAAGCGAATTCCTCGATCGCTGATCCCGAGAAGATAGGACTAAGCCCGGTAGCAAGGTAACGTACGTCTCATCCGCCCGTTTAATTGGAGCCTTTATTAATTCGCGTCTCGTCTTAATTGCGTTTCCGTTTTATCGATTCTCGATTCCGATCCGTCTCTCTCTCTATCTCTCTCTCTCTCTCGCTCTCTCCTTCACTTCTGCGCGAATCGAGAAATAACGAGCATCGGAGAATACGAAACGATATCCTGCAACTTTCGATAAAGCGCGTAACGAGGCATCTCTTTAACTCGCACGTCCGAGGATCGAGTTTGAAAGAAAAAGAAGAGAGAACCCGAAGGAACGACACACGGAAAAGAGAGGGAAAGAGATGGGAGAGAGAGGCGTATCGGGACGTGGCACACACGCCCCTGGCATGCTCCGGTTCCCATAAAGTTGCTCCCCACGTGGTGTTAAGCCGTCTCTCTATATCTCTGTGGCCGGCGGTTCGCGTCCGCCCGTTCGTTCGTTCGTCCATGTGTTACGACGATACCAGAGGCCGCGATGACCTAACCAGACTGTCAATTAAAATGCCACCGTATGCCACTTAAACTGTTCTAAATTTCAACCATTAACTCCCCGTATGACTCGGCCTGTTGTCGCCGACCTATAACCCGCGATACGAAGAAGGGAAGGTACGAATTGCGTAACGGTAGGAAAGAAACGCGTGGCTCCCTTTCGAATCATCGACACGAGCGCGAGGAACAAGAGGCTGGCTGGTGGCCGTTCCTGCGATTAAAATCAATTTGACGGATTACCGGGTCGACGGTGCGACGATTAATCTCGTTACCGCTGCAACGCGTCGTTAACGCAACCACGCGCGCGCCCCTCTATCTCGTTGCGTAACGCTTATTTTCACCGTCCCGTCTTTCGTCTTTCGTCTTTTCTCCCCTCTTGCCTCTCAAGTAAACTCCCCGACCGTTTGCCAAACGTTCCACACGCGCTCGCGTCCGCGCGCGCTTTCGAAAATTTCGGACGTCTACGACTACGACTACGACTACGACGCGGTTGCTCGCCGTTTGGAAGTCGCGACTCGTGGTGGAAAGACCCGGCTCCGAGACGCGGTCCGTGTCTGTTGGCTGTCAAGGAAGCTTAGGCGAAAGAAAAAAAGGGTCTCTGCTGTGGAGTGGCATCCGATGAATAGGCCGCCCGTTGGCCGCCTACCGAGTCATCCGGCTTACGTTCTTCTTTCGTGACGAATCGCGCGGGCCAAAGGAGAGCAGCGGACGCACACGTATGCGGTAACGCGACGCTCTCTCTTCCTCTCTCTCTTTCTCTCGCAAACGTCCGACCATGCGCACCCCTGCAGACGCGATCGCCGAGACGCGCGAGCGCAAGTTTGCCCGTGGTGTCGGTGTGCGTGGAGTACGCGGTGGTCGCGTGTACGTGTACCGGTTAGAAACGAAAAAGAAGTCGCATTACTCTCGTGCACGTTATAGGGACGTACTCATTAGTAAATGAGCCCTGGGCAATCGAGTGGCGGGGTCCCAGGTGTTATCTCTCCTGGCGAACGAACGAACGAACGAACGAACGAACGAACGAACGAACCCCGGAACAGCCACCTTCGCGTCCCAACGTGTATATAAATAGCGGCCTGCTAGGGTAACGGAGAGGGGAACCCGGCTCGTTCTCCGTGGCATAATGCCTTTTGTTAATTATTACAGCAGCCACACTTAGGGGCTTAAAATTCGCCATAAATAATCACTGAGACAATACCACCCCCGGACACACCAATACCGAGTCGAAGAGGCGCTCTCTTTCGCCTGAACCCGACACCAACACCAACACCGACGCCGACCTCTCTCCATCGTCGTCATCGTCGTCGTCGTCGTCGTCGTCGTCGTCGTAGTCGCCTTTCTCCGCTCATTTTCCATCCCCACCGCGACTACTGCTCGTTGCACCCTTCGCCCCGGTTTTTCGACTCCCTTTCACAACCTTTCCTTTCTCTCGTTTCGCTCGCTCCGTTTCCTGTTCGTCGTTTCCTGTCGATATCCTCCGGCAAAATCCGGGAAAAAGGCCGAAAAAAAGGGCAGGGGGAAGCACGCTCTCGCGATATTCGGGACGCGTCGGCCTGCGGGGGTGGAGAGAGAAGCGCGAAAAACGACGCCGTGGGAGACTACGGCAATTTAGCTGGCGATGTAGCTAGCAGCCGGGAATTAATCGGCGGATCGAGTATATTCCGTCCCTTCCAGCGCGTCGTTACGATTTTCTTTTAAACCGAAACTCGTGAAACGCTAATGATATAGTTCCTTTTCCCCATCGCGCGTCCTTCCCGCTTCCGATTCTTTCTCTCGGTCAAATTGCTTCCGCGTATTTGTAAATCGCGCCGCGCGCGTTCTATATCTCTCGCCTGGCGAGAAACGGATGGCTCGCGGGATAATTAAAACGAGACGTTAGCCGGGAATTTTAGATCAGAGAAATACCACCCGACCGGGAAACGCGTTTTCTTCTTTTTCTCCCGCCTTCTTCCTCTCTCGTCCGCTTTAGAAGAACGTCGCGCGAAGAGGGATGCGCGAAAGATTTTAATTTTTCGAATGTACTCCGCTTTAAGGAGTCCCAAAGCATTTTCCATCAACGTAATTTTCCTCGCGATGTAACTCCGCTTCCTCGTTCCTTTGCTGCTCGGCTTTTAAATTATCCGCCTCTTTAAGCACGCCTCCGCCGGCATTGCAAACGTAAAACGAGGATATAATTGAAGAGTAACAACCCATTAACATTTCCAATGACGAACGGTATCGCGGACGACGCGATGGCGTCGCACGAAATCGAGGAGAAACAAAGAGGGGCGAACTGCCAAGGAATTTCCTTTCCTGATCCGTCTCCTCCGCTTTCGGCGATACGCGAGCGCGATAAAACTCCGGTCAATCGGTAATCGGTGAGCGAGAGAAGAGAGCGAGAGAGCACACAGGGTGGCGATGGCGTCGCGCGTTCGTCAAAGATGAAACTTTATCATCCCTCGGATGGCGAGCGACTTTCCATTAGCAAGGTGCCGCGCGATTTTTCAGCGTCAGATTTTTCAATGTGCCAACAGATCGGCGTTACCCGACCAGCTCTCTCTCTCTCTCTCTCTCCCCCTCTCCTCCTCTCTCGGTACGCGCGTGCAGGAAGATAGATACTTACTCGGAACTCTTTACATCGGCAACGCTTTTTATCCGTCGGTTGGTCCGGATCGTAAAAAACCGGTGGTCGATCGAGCACGATTCGCGAACGAAAGAAAGGAGGAAACGATAGCGGTGCCGGTTGACGTTGAATTTATGATCACCGCTAAGCACGGAACTCTCTCTCTCTCTCTTTCTCTCTCTCCCTATCTTTTTATCGGCTCTCGAATCCCGCCGAGTGATTTTCACCGAAAAGATCGGCCGGGGAAAGGAGACGGAACGCGAGTGGAATTAATTGAAACGAAAAGCGTAGAATTACCCGCGCGCGGCAGAGATCGGTCGGTGGCAAAACCTCGAAGAAAAATCGGATTTTTCCTTCAACGGCCAATGGAGCTTTTCCGACCTCGGTCCCTCGGTCAGCTTCCGATCACGCGCGCTCGTTAGAAGCGGCGGATAATTGAAAGGACCGAAGGAAAAATTCGCCTGGACCACCGCCGCGACGTGGTCCACGAACAACGCGATCTCCGGATCGCGATTCCATCGGTATTATTCCTCTATCGACGCTACAGCTATCCAGATTACCGAGCCACATAATGATCCTTATTAACGCGATATTAGTACACGTATCTGGCGAGTTGCACGCGTCGCGATTAACGCATAGACAGACCTGTGTTCGTCCCTGGCTCTCTCTCTCTCTCTCTCTCCCCCCCCCTCTCTGCCACACAGTCTCGCGACAAAATACCTTTTGTCGGTCGCTCTAGTGGCAAACGTGCATTTAACTTGGCGAGCTTCGTTGCATCGAAACCGACACAGCGAGTAAGTACGAGCGCGAGAGAGCGAGAGAGAGAGAGAGAGAGTGAGAGAGTGAGAGAGCGAGTGAGCGATTGAGGGAGGGAGAGGTGGTGGAGGCGCGGCAGACGATGGAAGGGGACTGGATGGACGACAAGGGTCAGCTGATAGCGGACAATTATCTCTCAGTTTAACCCGAGCGATCCGAGCCTCTGGCCGCGATGTTGTAAAACATTATTGTACGCAGGCGGTTGATCGTCCTGGGAAATCGGGTTGGCGAAATATTCGAGGAAACACGGGCACCGGCGACGTGTCGGCGTCGAGCCGAGTCTCCGCCACGAGTTACGCTCGGAGAATAACCACGGAGAGGTACGTAGTCGTCGGTGGTTTCAAAATCGCCAGTCTCTCTAGCGAGTCGCTCTATCGAATCGCTATCGAGTCGATATCGCGGCCGGATGTGTCTGGGAACGAAGGTTCGACGTGGAATTCGCGTGTCTCTCTACCCGCTATCTGCCGGATACCATACTCGGTAAGACGATACGAACCAGCGATGGAGTAAAAATCGTTCGATATATTTTTAGTCCCCGGCAGGCGATACGTTTCCGTCCTTTATCGGCGTGTAACTGCCTTTTGCGGTATTATGTCATCGGTTGTATTAGATTCCGCGACGTGGCACGGCGCGCCATTACCTAACCCCTTGTGCTTTCCGCTGCGAACTGCGAGCTGTCACCGATAAGGGCTCTCCCTCTCTCTTTCTCTTTCTGCACCCGGCAGTTTTCGCGGAAAGGAGAAGATATCGCGTAACGTATCGAAATTATCGGTACGCTCTCCCGCTCCATTTTTCTCCGTGCCTGGAACCGATCGAACGAGGTGGATCTCGCGACGCGACGCATCGAGACGAAAAAGTCTCGCGTAAACGCCGATAGCTTAAACTTTTTCTTCGCCTCGGTGGTCGAAGGGAAGAGAGAGAGAGAGAGAGAGAGAGAGAGAGAGAGAGAAAAGTGGTCGGTTAAGAAAATAGCCGGTTAGGATGCTCTCCTCGTGGTCGTCCCCGCTGTTCCACTACTTTCCGTCGGGGTCGAGATTTCTCGTTAGAGGTTAATTCGCGCAATTGAGGCGGTTGCCATCTTAAAACGACTCCTCTTCCCTGCCCTCGTCGGCCGCCGGCCCCTCTGGCAGCCTGCAAACGGTTTTCCATTTCGAATACAGGTTTACCCCGGCGGCTGTAGCGATGCGACCAGACGGGGAAACAACCGGAAACGGATGGGATGCAGGGGTACGGAGGAAAAAGCACAAAGAGACAGAGGACGCGGTAACGACAGCGAAATGCAACGGGTAAAGCGGCGACACCTAGTAAAGAAACCGAGGGAAATAGGCGTGGAGCGAGGACGCGAGCAGTTTAGTTTTATTTCGCAGTGGAAACGAAGCGAGTAAACGACGCCGGTGTTCTTGGCACGTTCGTTCGAAAATTGGCTGAAAAGGTTCTCGCGATATAAAATTAATTGCCGGTTGAATCGGCGAATCAAAGCTCTCGAGAGCTCTGCTCTCCCTCTCTTTAACTCTCTGGGTGAGGCAAAGCGGGCCGAGGTGTAGACTTTAGCGAAGGAGAGAGGAGGTGGGTGGGTGGTGGTTATGCTTCCTGAAATTAGTTTGTACACGGGAAATTTATCATAACCCCACCCTGGGCCGGGTAGGCAGTAACGTAAATACTATCGTAAGCGTGCAGCCGTCGTTGGCTCGCCAGCCGAGGAAGAGCTGTTTCTCTGGGGAAGAAGCCGCGGAGAATGGGGGTAACCGGGGTCGATGTGCACCCATTCGCTCGGATTTCCATCCGAGCCACCAGAATCCGTCGCGTCGAATACTCTTCGCGAAACTAATGGCCCATTTCCGGCGTTCCGCGTCTTCCACTATTCCTTTCTCCTCGCGCCTCGCCTTTCTTTCGCCTCCGTTTCGCCTTCGTTTCGCCTTCGTTTCGCCTCCGCGCTCTTACGCCCGATTAACAACGGCCAAGGGAAGGAAACGTCGGAGAACAATTAAGTGGATTATCTTTGGCGATTCTCGAAAGAAAACGGTGTCGGGACGCGCGAGTGTGCGCTTGCTAGCCGACGTCGACCCTCTTTCTCTTTGATAATTGCCCCGGAGTAGTAGACGTTGACCTTCGCGTGACGCTCGTTCCCGCAACGACAAGGATTTGTCTTTATCGGTGGTGTCATTACGCGGCTTGCGGTTTCGCTAGGATAGCGCTTGCCGGGTTTCCTCGTTAGAATACAGTTGTAGCAGTTTCCGCGATACAGATCGCTCGTTCGAGGTCGTTTCGCTAGTGTCCCGGCCTTATCCTTCCTTCTTCGCTTCACTTGCTTCCTTATTCGCTGTAATCGCGCTTTCTTTTATCTATTTTCCTCCCTTTTTTTTTATATCATCCTCGTCGGAATTCGTCGTTGCTCGAAAGGTTGTCGAGCAACGGCAAGATTGCTACCCCGGAAGCGGAGATCGCGACCGTTCTCGGATAAAGACGCGCGGCCAGAAAATCGCTCGTGGCTTTGTTGTTCATTTGAAATTTCACGCCGCATACGTAACGCGCGATAATTGCCGCAACGATTGCGTTACCCGATAACGCTAATATTTGCCACGCGTTTAATAAACAAATCGGAATAATTAACGGCGATGAATAAATCGCTTAAGCGCGCGAGTTTACGCGGAAAAGTGTGTCCCGACGAGCAAAGCGACGGTAACTTTAGCCAATAATGGCTGGAAAACTCGATTAAGACCGCACGAAAAGTACCACCGGTGTAAATACTGGTTGGTGGAAAAAAAGAAAAGCAACGCGTCGCACGCGTGCGGCGCGATATATTTTATTCGCACGGTCCCTCGCCTTCCATTACGCCAGTCTCGATTGATTTTTAATTCGATTTACGGGCAATCGATAGACCCTGACAGGCTGATCAACCCACGTTGAGAGAGGGAGAGGGAGAGAGAGAGAGCGCGACTCTTGGCGGAACTTTGGATTCGTGGTGTTCGCTATGCTTTTTCAAAGACGGAGCGGCGGGGGTGGGAGTCGGAAGATTCGAAAAACAGCGAACTACGAACGTTGCACCGAACGAGGCGGGCCGAAGAGAGGGAGCGAGAGAGAGTGAGAGGGCGAGGTTGCCGGATCGAGGGGGTGTAGACGGAATAGTTCAATGGCCGGAAAGCACAAAACCGATGCTGGAAATAATGCCTCTCGTGGCGCGCGCGGAAAAATCGCAACATGGCTGTCGCGTCACATGCACTTTTCACTTTTTTTCACGATTCCTCCGCGATTGATTGACAGATCATACCGTTCCGGGCTGCGTATCTCCCCTATCAGGTAATATCCCAGGCCCGGAGGTGCGCCGCTCCGCGCCGCGTCGCATCGCGTCGCTTCGGACTCGAGGAAAATTCGCCCAGCTGTCCAGCAGCCTACTGACAGATCATATTTACGGATGCTCGAGTAAACTTTCCTACTCGAGTTTCGGGCATTAACGATGATTTAGACGCCACTCGAAATCGAACATTTACACGCGTACGCGTTTACCCCGCGCCCCGAAATTTTTCCGTTTCCGTGAAAATTCCGAGTTCGTCGCGTACCCATCATCGGCGAATCGCCCGCGAGGCTTATTCCGCGGTCATCTCGATCGTTTTCTCTCGGCGCGTAAACCGCCGAAGCACCTTTTCCCCGAGTATTTCCCGCGATCGGGCAGAACGCGTAGCGGGAAAAGAACACGACCGGAACGAAACGCTTTATCGCCGTAGATAAAGAGCATCAGGCGGGAGAGAGAAAAAGAGAGAGTGGGAGACGGTGGGAGACGAAGGAAAGGAGCGATCTGGACGATCCAATAAAAAGTAATGGTTCGAAAAGCCAGGGGTCTTTGGCGAAAAGTCGCCTCGACACCTTTTAAGCCCGGAGACGAACGTTCTTTCATCCACCCCTTTCGTTGTCCTTTTAGCTTTAAACTCGATGCGACGGGGTACGATCATCCTCGCGAGACACGAAATTAAGCTGCAGTTAAGTGCAGGCCTGATGAAAAATTAACGGTGACTGCAGGCGCGGATTTCCTTCGTTTCGCCTTTATGGAAATTTCGGGACGAAATTGTTTTCTCCCCATCGTCATCCCCTCTTTGCCTACCCCTTCCCTGCGCCGCCTACCCTCCTCCGCCTCTCTTCCTTTTCCATTGCTCGCAACGAAATTGTTTTCGAAATTTATTAGAACAGGCTGCCGCTGCACCAGCGCCGCTATTCCTCGCTATTTCTCCTCGCGACGATTTGCGATTGCAATTATTCCTCGGCTCGTTCCTTCATTCGCGCACCGCGGCGATTGGCATAATTTCGAATCCTGGTCATCGACGACCAACGGAAATTTATCGCGCACAGAGAGAGAGAGAGAGAGAGAGAGGGAGAGGCGATCGCTGCCAATTATTTCCCGAGCGCGAATAGCCGGCGTTCTCGAGCGTAGAAGAATTACGAGGTAATCGTCAAGGTGGACATCGATTACCAGCGATCGACGATCGAACGGTTACGGTAATTTTCCGGTGCAAGGTTTTTTTTTCCTTTCTACTGTTCCTCGACGGACGACAGATATCGAATGTTTCCAAACGTGTGTACGATAGCGCGATAAAATTGCGGCCTCGCTATCGGTGCTGGGCTTATCGTAAATCACCGATAGCCGGGCTCGTTTCGATGATGTAACGGCTCGTCGTGTTTTTCTTTCACGGTACACGCTCCCTGTTTTCCACGGCCGTCTTTCAATTTTCGCGCCAATCAACGCGCTTCGTTCGATGATTATTTCTTCCAGCGCGATCCGCTTCGAAATTCCGACTACCTCTTCTCCCCGTAGAGAGAGAGAGAGTAGTAGCGGTAGTAGTAGTAGCGGAGGCTGGCTCGTCGACTGAAATTTCTCTCGCGTAACTTTGATCTCCCGACCGCGAGGGATGAAAGGCTGGCAGAGTGGGCGAGAGAGGAAAGCCAGGCGTCCCAGTAGTTATCAGATGCATCGGCGAATTTCATTTTCCCTCGCACGCGTCGCCGTCCACGCGTCGTGTCCCGGAAGAATTTTTCCTTACACCCCCGCCCTCTCTTCTCTTTTTCTTACCGTTTCTCTCTTCTCTTCTCTGCGCTTCTCTTCTCTTCTCTTCTCTTCTCTCGGCGTCTATCCGTGGAAAGCTCGAGTCGCGGAGGAGGCCGCCCATTATCGCTGGAGAGATAATTAAAAAGGCAGGCGCGGGAGAGATATTAAAGCGTGGAAGAGAGGGTAGACCCTTATCAGCGGGCCGTTATCGTTCGACGGCCATGTTGGGGTCGGCTTCTTCTTCCCATCCTCTATGCGTCTCTGTTTCTTTTCCCCGTCTCTCTTTCCTCCTTTCTTTCTCTCCTCTCCTCTCCTCTCCTCCGCGCACTGTCTTTCCCTCTTTTCCCTCCTTCTCGCGTAATCGCCTTTCTGTCTCCAGCCGTAGCGGTAATCGCTCAGCCACTTCTTCTCTTCCCGTGTTCGCGAGTTTAATAATGATCGTCGGGAGAGAAAGAGAGAGAGAGAGAGAGAGAGAGAGAGAGTGATCCGCCCGTATCGGCGTGGTTCGTATTCGCGGGGTACGGTGGACGATAACGATCGACGGCGCGTGTCCCGGCCGACGCGGAATTCCTTTCGAAGGAATTAGCGCTCGGTTCCCGGCCACCTACCAGCTTTCTTCCGCTTCTTGCACCAGCTTTCTCCTCTTTTCGGCTGTTTTTGCGGCCCTCGTCGGTGCGCAAGACCGGAAGGGAAGCGACGAATATGCAGGTTTGCTGGAAAGGTCCGCGATGGTGGGAAGGAAGGAGGGTCTACGGTGTAAAAGGTAGAAAAATAGAAGAGACCTGGGTGTGGGGGGTGAGAAGGCCCCGGTGACGTCACGCCAGCCGCTCGACATCTTATTTCCTACGTGTCTCATACGACACGAGTAATCTACAAAAGGAACAGACAGAACGGCAGCTGCTTTTCTCTTCTCTCTCTCTCTCTCTCTCTCTCTCTCTCTCT
>NIJG01000273.1:1097133-1128286 GCA_002201625.1 Euglossa dilemma | reverse complement strand
CCCCGCGGCCTCCGCCGAGAAAATTACCTTCGCCCGGTAAAAGAATCCTCTCGGAACAATCGAGATTCGACCCCAGTTCGCTAGCCTGTCGGCGCGTTTCGAGCCGAAGCGAGAAGAGAAGGTTTAAAAATATCGAAGGTCAAGACGAAACTGGAAAACTCGAGTTTCCAAGCACCCGGTAATTACCCAAAGTCCTCTCCTCCGAGCTGTTGGAGGAAAAAAAAAGGGGGAAAGGAACCGCGGAGGAGAGAGGAGGATGGGGAACGGCCGGATAATCTGATTAGCCAAAGTGTGTCTGATCGTTTAAGGTCGACCACCGTTTTCATCGTCGCGCTATCGCCGGAATGCTTCTGTTTACTCTCGCTCTCTCGCTTTGCATACTCGAATGAAGCGAGGAGTGTTCCCGAATCCATTAACCGTCGTTTCAGCTTCCGTTTACTTAACACCGTCACCGGGCCGCACCGGGCCGCGCCGGGGCCACGGCGAATCTGCCAAGAAAGCAAAAACCTTTATCGGACAACGAGAAAGCGGCGACGATATGCCGGTGGTCTCCGTTACCGCGAAATCGTTTCCGGCCTCCAAAGATCCTCTCCCTTTTTTCTCTCCCCTTTCGCTCCCCGATATTCTCGCGATGCGAGCTATCCCGGGATAGAGAGGACAGGACGTGGCGCGGATCGCGGTTCTTCTTCCTCTTCCTCTTGTGTCACTGGTCGGACACACCACCGGTCCCCCGTCGGTCCCCCGACCGTCCCCGTATCCGTCCGGACCGACTGTCAACTGCAACGTCAACGCGAATTACCCGCGACTCGACGAACCGAACAACCATCATCGTTCCCCTATTCCTCCGTCGGTGTAACAAACTTCTCTCCCGGCTGGTTACCGGCTTCATCAATTTTAATTAAACCGGCCTTACGTAAACCGTCATTCCCAGAAGGTTCACCTAGGCACGCGAACTTCTTCGCCCCCGTCCCGCGTTTGCAACCGCTCGTTGCCGAAAAATCTCTCCCGATCTTCGATCGGTTCCAACCTCCAATCCGAGCAGAGTTTCCAGGGAAATCGAGCGGATTTGCACGCGCGAACCGCGGCTGAATTCTTAATCGAGTGGAAACAGATAATACCCCCGGAGAAAAGTCACCCTGTTAACCCGTTAAACGTCCCGATGTCCTATTTACCGACTCTCTTTTATTCCCCTTCTCTCTCTCTCTCTCTCTGTTTCTTCCATCGAGGATTTTTCTATTCGGCTCGGAATTCGATTGGCCGCGACGACGACGACGACGACGACGCGGACGAAAACGAGGAGGAAAGAATGAATTATAAACGGCGGGGTTAACGAGCGCGAGCGGGGCCGCGATTGCCCGGAAAAAGCAAAGATACGGGGTCAAGAGGGACACGGCGACGAACGTGTCTGGTCAGCTGGAATTTGCATACGTAATGGACGAGCGGTCGGAACGAGCAACTTATGCGACCGCGTAACGACCACCGTCGCGAGCAGAGCAGTCTAACACGCGCTTAAGGAACTCGAATTCCGCGGAAGGTCTTTCCCGCCTTTCGGCGCCTCTCTCCCAATCCTCTCTCTTTCTCTCTCTCTCTCTCTCTCTCTCTCCCGGGGCTCCGTATAAATATTTAGCAGGAGCGAGTCGAGCACCGGATACGAAAGAACGATACACGGATTTAACGCGACGGAAATTTCGCGCGAATCCCGTGGATCCGTGGAGCGGAATACGAACAAAGAGTAAAGTTCCGAGGGTAATTTGAATTTAAAAATCGCGTCGTCGATGGAGATCGCACTGGCGAAGGAGAAATCGCGACTGTACGGACGCGCCGCGACGCCGCGAAGGACCCGATCTTCGCTGTTCCAACAATTAGCGCCATTGTGCTCTTTGTCTCTCTCTCTCTCTCTCTCTCTCTCTCTGCCACTTATTGCCAGGGTGATCTCTGGCGGAAAGAGAGCAGCGTATAGTCGTCGGCGGAGGTTCGGCTCGGGTGGAAGTTGAACGGCGAACCTGTTCCTTGCCGTTCGCGAAAAGGGAAGTTGGCCGAAGGTGACGCATAAATTGCACCGCGCGCGCCGTTTCAATTTTCCGTCGTAATTTCGGGGCTTTTAAAAAAGTTCCGCGTAAAATCTCATTTCTTCCGTGGAAAGCAATATTTGCATGCGCCGACAAGCTAATATCACTGTTTACTTGGGAAACATAATAATCGTCCGGCGTGCGAGCCAAGTTCGCTCGCGAAAGGTAAATTCTTTGCCGGCCCATAGCCGCGCGCGGACAGCCTTTTTAATATCGNTCGGGTGGAAGTTGAACGGCGAACCTGTTCCTTGCCGTTCGCGAAAAGGGAAGTTGGCCGAAGGTGACGCATAAATTGCACCGCGCGCGCCGTTTCCTTCCGTTGGGAAACCGTTTCACGGCTTCGTCGAGATACGCGGTTTTCTAAGGGGAGAATATCGATAGGAAAAAAGAAGGGAAAAAAGGGGAAGAGGGAGAGAGAGGGAAAGAGAGAAAAAAAAATGGAAAGAAAATCCGGCGATGGAATTCGGGGTTTTGCAACGGGGGAAAGCTCGAACGAAAGTGCCCGGACGAATCATCGAAACTTTAATATTTCACGCGACTGTAAAAACGCTTCTCCAATTTTCCGCCGGTGCAATTTTTTCGCGCGGTTTCGCGGCTCTCTTTCCTGCATTTATTTTCTCTCTCCCCTTTTTCCTCCGCGCCCCCTCCGGCCCCGACCCCCTCTCGTCCCACCCTCCCGTCTCGCGGATTCTTTTTCCCGTTGTCGCGTTGCATAACCGGCCGCGGTGTTTCGAAACGGCGTATTTGCAAAACGGTTTCGATGCCGTGCGTCGATCGCGGCGCGTAGAATATTTCCGAAAAGAAAACGAAGAAGGGGAACGCGCTGACGACGACACGGTAAACAGCTTGCATAATAACGCGGTGGCATCGGCGGAGAGGCGAGCAAATAAACAAAGTTTCGAGGCGGAAGCCGCGTATCTCGCGTTCAGCCGCGATTTCGGAGAGCCCAGCGACGAATCTCCGCGAGATAATCTCGCGATCGCCTCGTGTTCCCAGCCAATCCGTCCTCGAGAATTTTAATTCGACGCTCGGCAAGCGCGAGAAAGCGGAAGCGTTTCGACAGCTTACCCGGAAGCCGTGAAGGAAACGAGGACGACTAGGAGACGACGGGCGACGACCAGTCTCGAAGGGAGAAATAAAACGCGAAAGCTCGACGCCTCTCCGTAAAGCTACGTATTAGCATCCGGGGAAAATTATAATTTCAGATCTGGAATTAGCATTTCACTTACGTCCGCCGCGAGGGAAAATGAATATACAAAGGAAAGCGAGCGCGGGGGGCCGATGACGACTCGTGGACGCGACTCGTGGACGACCAGGCGAAACGAGCGTTATCGGTCGATCGGCCGATAGCGATAACGATACCGATAACGATATCCCTAACAATCGCCTCGTATCGCCGCGAGAAGATTACGAGGGGCCTCGTGATATTTTGAAAGTTGCTTCCGGAAAAGGAAAAAGGGGGAGGAGTCGTTAGCGGGTCGGTGGAAACTTTGGTAATGGATACTCGCGCGCGCGGTGCTGCTGTCGAAATTAACGACGAAACCAGCTCGGAGCCCCTCGTGGACCAGGTCAGCTGCAAGAACGACCGCGAAGAAAGTTTAAACAAAAAGATCCTCCGAGCCGAGCCTTGGAATATAAAGGAGTCGCGGAAGTTTTCGTTAATTCGAAGGGAAGCAACTTCTCTTCACCGGGTTAGCATCGTTGCGCATCGCGTAACTCTCTCCCCGATATTTTCCCACTCGCCCTGTCGCTACCGATATTTCCCCTCGGCCAGAAACACCTTCGCCGCGAATACCTCGGGAAATATAATTTCCCGGATACACAGACCGTCGCTTTTCCATTTTCCCCCCGTATTTATTCCATATTTACTCGTTATTTACTCTTCTTCTCGCGCGGCTAATTAAATCGAACGCTTGAACGCGATCGAGTTCGAAACGCGATACCTTTTATGGAAATTCGATTTCGGCCGCTTTCGAACCGGGAACCCTTTTCAGTTCGCCGAGCGGAAAAGAGAGAAAAGAGGGAGAAAAAGAAGGAAATAAAACGAACGATCGAATGGCGTTATAAACGAGACACGGCTAGCTTTCCTACGCTCACCGTTCGGCATAACAACGATAATTCGAATGCAATGGTCGACGCATTAGCATCTCGTGCCCCTGGAGACCCCGGTCGCCTCTGACCCCGTCAACCAAACGGCTTCCCGTCCAATCTTCTTTCCTCCTCGTCCAGCCCGTCAGCTTTTCGCCGGCTGTGTTCCACCAGAGAGACACGCAGCCGTTCCTCCGCTGGTTCTTTCGAATAAAGGAACGTCGGTGGCCTGGATTTGGCCTGGATTTCACCAGGGTAAAACGAATGGATCCTCTGCCCGTTCTTCTCACCCCCTGTTGCCTGCGAGAATGGAGATTCTGCGAGGAGAAGCGCACGGTCACCAGGCTTTTCCGTGGGAAAACCGGAAACGCGAACAACCGACGCGCGTGTTTCCTTTCTTCCGCGACGAGAGAAACTTTTGCTCGCGGGGAAAGAGGAGGAAACAAAGGGGGAGAAATTCTCTTTCTCCCGATAACCTTGAAAAGCGATAAAAGCGAAGAAGTTGGAAGAAGAAGCGGATCGAAGATGGACGTTGGCGAGAGGAGAGGACGACACCGGGCGCGAGTGCGGCGGCACACGGCGAGAGAAAGGATCGAGAGAGAGGAAAATGAAGGAGGTGGTGGTCCCTTTGATTATAGGGGCGCGCACAAGGTTATACTTAATTATGAAAAGCCGCGATACTCGGCACACGGGTACACGGCGAAGGAAAAAGAGAGAGGTCACGGCTGGTGGTGCTGCTGTAACGGAACCGTCGAAAGGATTCTCGAAAAGGGAAAAAGCAAGGAGAAATTTCATCCGGCTGTAGAGGAGAAGCGGAGTTTTCGAGTCGGCAGATGAACTTTGAAGGGCCGGTGCGCCGGGCTGGCTGTGCCACGCGTACCAACCGCGCCAGCGATTCTTCCTTCCTCGCGAGTTCCGCGCGCGATTCACCACCGACGAACGACCGACCAACGAGCACGCCTAGACCACCCGTCCCACGCAATTTTCGTATTTCCTCGCGAATTATGCTAATTACCAAGCTCGCTGTCGCGGCAGCGGACCGAGTACTTTACCTTCTACGCGTTGTTTCCACCGAAGAAGAGCCGCCTCGAGCTTTATTTCGTCTCGGCAACCAGAGAGAGAGAGAGAGAGAGAGGAAAAAGTCGAGCGGGAATGGATGGCACACGCTTCGCTGCTGGAGACACAGGCACGCACACGCACACACCGGATCGGCTAGCAGCTCCGGAAGAAATCGATTTATCCGGCGTTCCACACCTAGCAGGTCACCTCTTCTCCTTTCTGACGAGACACGCTCGATTCGTGGGACAAATTGGCAAGGACGAAAATACGGGGAGGATCGATCACCGCCCGGATACCTTGCCACCTAGCCAACGATCCGACCAGACCAGCAGAGTCGGACTCTCTCGGAGTGTCTCCAACTCGAATTTTTCAAACTTGGTGCTGGCAAACGCGAGGTAATTCGGAGAGTTTAAAACGGAAAGGAAGGTTAAAAGGCGAGACCGGGGAAATTAAATTCGTTGCTTGCCGAACGGAGAGCCCCCCCCCNCAGCAAAGGCCAACTCGGCGTTGTAAAGGCTGCTGCGTGGTCTTTGAGAATACGTAAGCGGAACGGGAGTCTGCATTTTGTCACATACTCGCGGGATTTGCCACTGCGCCGGGCAACGCGTGGCGACGCGTCGCAACGCGAGGCAAACACAGGGAAACGTTCCGTAAAGAGGGAAACGCAGATTTTTCCCATTCGATCCGGACCGTCAGAGATTTCAACGCGAAACGGAATTTACGACGCGATTGCTTCGTAAAAACGCGATTATACGCCGCGTTGATTATGCGAGAAGGACGGAAAATCCGGGCGTGAATAACGAAATGATTAACGAATCATCCGGGGCACGCGTAACGCGATCATTGCGGATAAATACGCGAAATACTCCGCCGAGCCTGTCGGAAATAATCGACGACGCGAAGGAAACTGTCAACGCGTTATAATGGACGTTGCGTTTAATTGGAAAGAAGCATCGATCGAATATTAATCGAACCGGCCGACGAATCGCTCGAATTCGCTGCCAATTGTCCTCCGGTCTCTCGCTCTGATCCGAATCATCGAACGCGCTCGCTTGGATAAACGGACAATTGATTTCAGACGATGACGGATCATCGGCGGAGGAAGAGAAAGAGAGAGAGAGAGAGAGAGAGAGAGAGAGAGAGAGAGAGAGAGAGAGAGAGCGAGAGGGGCGGAAGACGACGAAAACGGGGGAGCGTGCGTAGTACTCGAGGCGTCGCTTTATTCGTTATCTAACTTTCAGCCAGTCCGATAAATACGACGCCGCCACCGCGTTCTCGCGGTTTGATAAGTTCGATCGAGATAGCGACCAAGTCGGCGATAACGAAGAGCGACGCGCGTTTTATTCAATGTCGTTGGAAAAATTCGTTATGCGCGTAGCAGCAGCTGCTATTTCGATCCTCGATCTCGATCTCGATCCGCGACACCGACTACCGGCTGAATTAATCACCATCCAAAGGGGATCATCCCTTTTATCGTTCCCTCTGTTCTCCACGGGGGCGAAAAGCAGCTCCGATAAAAAGCCCGATCTCTCAATAGGAATTTCAAAGTTCACCAATAATTAACCGACGAGTGTCTCCCTCCTCTCTCTTCCCTGTTTCTCTCTATTTCTCCCTATCTCTCTCTCTCTCTCTGGCTCGAACGGGGAATGCGTTCCTATCGCAAATTACACGCGATCGAACGTGTCCCGAATCTAGTCCTTAATGAATCATAATTTCCCGATCCGCCGGTTCTTTCTCTGCTGCTGCTGCTGCTGCTGCTGCTGCATCTGCTTCACCTGCGCGATGGCGGAACGCTTGAAAACGAGAGCCGTACAAAAGTACCAGGCCTCTCGGAACGGAGGGAGGAAAAAAGTCGTGGGAACCAGGCGGAAAGTGGGTGGACCGAGTGGCAAATGCGATATCTTGCTAACGAGCCAGTAATGTGCGGCGGGCCGCGCCAATAATTTCAATTTACCGGTGTCGAAGGCGGTGCGCGGCTGGCTGGCCACAAGGGTACTACCTCTGTGAAAGGGGCGCGTTACACACCCTGCTGGAGCAACGCGTTTCTCTCCCCCTCTGCCTCGTTTTTCAAACTCGCGCCCCCGTCTTTCTCTTCCCCGCGTTCCGCGCCGCCTAGAATTAAGGGGGCACGGCTCTGCCATTCCGATCCCCTTTCCAGTTCCAGTAGTTCCCTTTCGGGTTCCGAGATCGATCCTCGAAACGGCATCGAATCGTAAATAGTCGAGTTATCCCGGAGTCTCTCGGTACACGCGCGCGCGCGCATGGTAATCATCGCGAAGCAAGATAGATCGGACGTTTCGATTAGCGGTCAGCGAGGTTCGCTCTCGCATCCGGGATGCAAGATTTACGCGTTCGGTCGGCTGCATCTGGGAACAATCGAAAATCCGGCGTAATTCCGCGCGGTCGATAAGCAGGTTAGGCGGTCGTGGTCGGAGAAACGAACAGGCCCGTTCGAAAATAACACCTGTGTCCGTCCGCCTCGGTCAGGTGTGTGTCACTGCCTCTAGAAAATTATTCCAACGCGAGAACTCCTATAAAATTATTCTCAGGGTGGCCTAGGTCTCTCTATAAATAACCCCGCCAAAATCCACGTAACGCCGACTAACCGTACGTCTATTTAATAGAACGCTCGCCTATCTTTCCATCCGAGACCACCACCGTCGCCCTCTTCCTTCCACCCCTTTCCTTTCGCCCCTTCCCTCGGAGCCTCTCCCGAGGGCACTGTTTGCACTTTTTAGCCGAATTTCCAGACCCCGACTCGCTCGGCGACACCGAGAGCGTGCCTCATTAAGAAGTGACGTATCGACCTGGGAAATCGACGTTATTCTCCACGGTTCTTGCCGTAATCAGTGCGTGGCGGTATCGCGGGACCGAATCTGCGAGTCATTACCTCGCGAAATTCCCGCACCCCTTGGGACTCTGTTGATCTTGGAAACCGGAGGAGAGCCTCGGAACGCGAAATTTCTTGTCCTTGTACGAAACCGCGCGCGCACTATCACGGAGACGCGCGTCTACGTGTCTCCGTAGACGAGAATCGAGAGGGAAGAGGATGAAGAAGAAGAAGAAGAAGAAGTCGTCTCCGTCTCGATCGCATCCATCGTGTTACCCCGTGAACGCGATTCCTCGAATTCCAGCAACGCTTCCTGTTCGCGCGATTAATTATTTGCTGTCGGATTTTGACCCGGGTATCGCGACGGTTGAGATCCGATTCTCCTTATTTTCCCTCCTCCTGGATCGCGCGCACAGCGCGGCGAATGTTCGGTGGAGGGAAAAGCAATTTCCCGGAAAATAAAGAGAAAGTGGTTTTTCGAGGTTGGCGAAATTAATTCGCCTGCCTGCCTCGTCGTTCCGCAGGCATCCTTCTGTTCGCGTCCACCCTCGGAAGCAGCGCGAAGGCCGAATAAAAAGATTACCAGGTGTGTACCGGTATTACACAAGTAGCCTTGTCATGCCAACGTCCCCGGAGATTGACCATAGCAGGCGCCGTAAATAGAAAACGTCGGATAGAGGTGGTCGTGGGTGGCTGTCGGTGGAACGGGGGATGCGGCCCGCCACCTATCCACCCCGATAGGGGGGCTCGATCGTTTCTCCCGGAGGGAGAGAAAGGAAAAGAGAGGAGAAGAAAGGGGAAGAAAGAAGAGGAAAGAAGGTAGGGGAAAGCGGCGGGGTGAAACACTAGCCATTGCGTGTGCATATGGAGCGAAGCTCGAGGTTTAACCTTGACCCTGCTGCTGGAACTCGAAACTCACCACGCCCTAAAGATCAACCTCCCCCCGATCGCGTATCCCGGCGTTAAAAAAAAAATCTCTCGACCTCGCTTTCTCGATTTATCGCCGACTCTCCGGATTTCTTATCGCGCCTTCTGTCCGGCAGGAAATTCCTCGTGAGAGCGTCGCGCGGAGGAGAAGCGCTCGGGCGCGAGGAAATTTCAACGCGGCGGTAATTAGCGCGCAATTAGCGCGCGTTTCGCGACTCGGTTTCCCATCGGTTCGGGTTTCGGGGGAATTTCGCTGGCCGGCATCGAGAGAAAAAAGGAGGGCGGTGGGAGGAGAAGGAATCTAGGGTGCAAACGGAAAGCAGCGCGCGTACGCTAAACGCGAGAAAAAAGTTGCTTTAATTATTCAGCGGGGGAAAGCGAATGGAAGATGCGCCGAAAGTTAAATAATTACATTCCCAGCTGTTGGCTGAAAAGCAGAATAGGTTAATTAAAATGAGCAGCGCGCAACACGACCGTACCAACCGCGCGCGCGATATTCGCGATCCGTAGAAACATTATGTAAATACGGTTAACGATTGTTTGTTCTCCGTTTTCTCTTTTTCCTCTCTCGCTCTTCTCCCTTCTTTCCACTCTCTCTTTTTTCCCCCTTTTTTTTTTTCCTGGCCCGGCTCTCTCGCGCCTCTCTTCGCACCCCGACCTCTCTCCGGACGGTCGTACATCTCTTCTTTTTCGCTTTTCTTTCTCATCTTTCGAAACCTATACGCGGAAGATTAAAAGCGTTCTTTTCCCATTCGCGATTATTACAACGAGCACCGAGTAGCCTGAGCTTTTACATTATCCGGCCTGAAAATTCCGGCCTTATCTCGTCCACGATGTTTCACCGGCGCCTCTCCGCCCCCTCGCCCCTCCTCTCTCCCCATCGCCGCCATTCTTCTCGTCCCCGGCGACACGAGTATTCAGCGCGTGCTCTTGCAAATTTTCAATCGCATCAGTCATCGCGCGGTTTCGAATCGTTTCCCAGCATTATCTGCATCTCGGAAAGGCTCAAAGCGCTGCACTCGCTCTTTCTCGCCTCGATCTCTCTGTCCTTTCCACTCGTTCCCTCCGTGCACGAATCAACCAACAACCCCCTCCTATATATTCCTTTTCCACGCTCACACGCCATTGCGAATACACTCTTCGAATACACTCTCGGTTCGTCCGAATATCTCTTTCATTTCTCCCGTTTTCCCCCCTCTTTATTCCTCGCGTCGTCGGGTTTGAACGAAAGGAGAGGGAAAATCTCGGAAACGTTAGGATTCTGGAACCCAGGAGAGGTAACGCGTACTAACCGGTGTCGTTTTTCTAACGTTTACAGATCCGGTAAAAACAGCTGGCCCGAGAGCGAAGGTCACCGGCCATGGAATATAATTAGTCCGCCACTTATGGAACGTGAGGCCAGCAGCTATGGGTACGCGGAACTTTCGCGTACTGGCCGCATCGGGGAACACACGGTTGTACTTGGAAATCGGCCTTTGCGCGCGACACGTGTGTCCACGGACAGAGACCGTTGTTTCCTTTTCGAACCTCCGGATCGCACGTGCTGCGTTTCTGCCACGAAAGGAAGGCCGGAAAGCGGATCGGTATCGGGAAATTTTTCAAGGATCTTTCCTCGATTCGTCACGGACTAAACTCGCCGCGTTGCTTGGCGGGAGATCGATGGTCGGACGACCGTCGGAAACGGCGTTTGGGTTTTCCGAATAGGAGAGAGAACCGATGGGAGAGCACGTGGTAATTGCGACAGTTGTAATTGCCGGTGTATCAGCGGTTGCGAACGTCGAGCGAACCGAGCACGGCCGCGCAAGGTTTCCCTCGTGAACGAGGGAAGAAGATCGTCGTCCAATTAACCGTCTCGTTTAATCGAATCTTATTTCCTTTTCGCTCGGTCCAGTTTCGTCGGGGCTTCCGCCGCGTTTAATCGCGCGAGTCGAACGTTACGTGTGCCGAGGTCGGCCGGCAAGTTGCTCGAAAACGCGTAGACATTCGACCAAAGTAATTTAACAGGCCGGACAAGAAGTAAATCGCGGAACGATTAATCCTAGCAGAGACGAGCTGAACGCGGCATTTTTATTCTCTCCCCCCCCTCTCTCTCTCTCTCTCTCTCTCTCTCTCTCTCTCTCTCTCTTTCTCTTTCTCTCTCTCTTTCTCTCTGCAGGCCCACTCGAGTGTTCGTCGACGGTTCGCAAATTGTCGTCGAGTGGCACGCGAATATCGCGCGAACGGACTATACGTATCGAGCTTAATGCTCGTCCAGACGCAGGGGGCATTCTTTCAAATTTTTCAGACAATTCGTTTCACTCGGCGGATGGAAGGACGAAGAGAGAGCGAGTGAGAGGGGACGAGTAGAGATGGAGGTGCAGGTATTCTTTTTAAGGCGGAACACTTTACCGCTGCTCGTTCCACGCTCTGGTAATGGAGAATCCCCCAGCCACCCCGAGGAATTAATTCGGGGCTAACGCCGAGACACTCCCCGATATCGAGTCGCTGCTTCGTTCCACGGGGGCCGCCGGTGTCGGTATCTGCTTACCACCCTCTCGGTTAGCTTTTCACCGTACTTAGCCACTTGCTCTCCCTCCTCTTCCTCGCAACGATTTCTAATTTACCTTCTAATTTGCCCGAGATCCTCCTCGAATCCGTTTCACTGGGTCATCGTTTAAAAGAAAGAAAAGAGAACCCCTTCTCGCAACTTCCTCCTCCTTCTCTGTGTCTCTCGGTCTCTCTGGCGCTTGGCCGGCTTCGCAGCTCGCGACCGTGTTGGTTGCCGCATATTTGGCTAGGATTTTTCCCATCAATCGTGCGCGCTTAAGCAGTCGTAGCGCGACCCTTTATTGCCAGAAACGCGATCTCCAAGATGAAAAGCAAACTCCTGGCTAGCTTCCACCAGAATTAAGAGACACTCGAGGCACTTTTTAATTAGCTCGGAAGGACATCATCGTCGGGGTGAGGCCAGGCAGCTTCGGTCTAAATACGTAATTAAAGCCACGAATGGGGGGTAGTTACGGTAACTACGCGAAACGTCATCGACTGCCGGCGAAATCGACCGGAAAGCCCACTCTTTAGCGAGCTTCTTGGCGCGGTTCCTCGTCGTCCGCCCGCCTCCTTCCTCATCCCCCTTCGCCGTCCACTCTTCCCCGACCCCGAGCCTCTCTCTACCCCGAGCTTTTTCCCCGTACACTCGACTAACCTATATAATACACGCGTGGTGTCGCGCGAACTTTATCTCACATAGATTGGAAATCTTTTAGATACTCACGCCGAGGAAGATTCTCTCTCCCCTGTGCCGTTGCACCACGCGAAGAAGCACGTGCCGCCGGCGAGCGACGAGCTGTTGGAAAAAAAATTCTCCTCTCTGGTCTCGTGACGTCCGCTTGGTTTCGGCGGAAATTCGGAAGATCGGAGAAAATGGGAGGAAAACGGAGATTGGAATGGGAGGCGAAGAAGAGGGGCGAGGAATGGCGGAGAAAGCGGTGGAACGCTTGGCGGGGTGCTCCGGCGAAGAAGAGGAGAAGCAGCAGCAGCATCTTTGGAAACGGACGCACGAAGCGCGCGCAAAAGAGATGAACGAGATCGGGGCGGGTGGGAGAGTCGGGGAGAGAGAGAGGGGGAGAAGCGAGGACCGAGAAAGAGAGGGAAATTCAAAGATGGCGCCACGCGTGTGCCCGAGAGGGACGAGAGCCGAGGGCCAGAGAAAGACCACCGTCTCTGCTTTCTTCCCCTCTCTCGCCGCGAGGAACGCTGCGGCCAGAGCCGAAAACTACGAATCCGACGGTCTACCGAGAGAGAACGGCTCAGTAGTGTTCGAGACGCATTTCGCGACGCGTCGTTATCGTCGACGTCGCCTTCCGTCTTCGTGGTGTCGTAGTCGTAGTCGTGGACGGTATCGATATCTCTCGATGATTCACGAGCGTTGCGGCGAGAATACGCGGCGACCAATCCCCGGTTCCGTTACATCAGCATCCGACTCCGTGGGTCCTCCACGATTGGCTCTCTCTGTGCTGCGTTCGAGTTTCTCTCTGTCGCGCGCGCACCGGCAGCCGAAATGGCGAGAAAGAGAAAGAGAAAGACGGCGAGAGACGGCTCTCTCGCTGGCGTGTTTCCTCGCGGTCTGGCTTTTTCTCGACACACGCGAGAGACGGCGGGTGTACGCGGGGGGCAGCGTGTGTGGCGTGTTTGCCGAGGAGCGTGTGCGTTTTCGTTTCACCGGGTTCGTTGGTGAAACGAAACGCGTGGGGAATACCGGCGTCGACGGCGGTGACGGCGTCGGCGGCGTGCATAGCATCCACCGGGAGAGGGATTTTCGACGAAGAGGAAACGCGACGAGGACCACCCGACTGTGTACGAGCCAGCAGCCGAGCGACAGGCCGAGAGAGAGAGAGAGAGGCAGAGAGGCAGAGAGAAAGGGAAGCGACAGGGAGAGAGCAGAGAGTACAGGGTATTTTGGACGCAAGATCGATCGATCGCGGCGGCTCTCTCCGGTTCCCGTCCAGGTCGACTCGTCCGATTCGCTCTCCCTCATCCGGAGATTCGTCGAACCGCGGTGTCAGTAGCGCGCCAGCCAGTCAACGTGCCGGTTGTTTTTCCGCCCAAGTGCTCTATCGTTCTCGTCTCGTCGCCGTCGCCCAGTCCTCCCCGTCCTCGTCGAATAGTCGCGTGTCGTGCTACGCCGCGATCCTAAAAAAGAGAAAGAGAGAGAGAGAGAGTGTCGTTGTCTCGAATCGGATGTAAAAATAAAAGGAAGCAAGACTTGTGTCTCAAGGCTATTCGGTCGCCGTTATATTGTCTCGCTCAGGAGCGTGTAAAATCTCACCACGGTCTACGATCTTTTTCCCTGTTCGTTTCACGGGAGTTACATCGTTCGCGCGTTCTTTCTAACCGAGGCACACCGTCGCTCGCATAAAGTCGAGTGTTTTTTTCTCGGAAAAATACGCGTATCGATTCGTCGCCGTTTGTCAATTTTTTCTCCGGTTATTTCCAAGCCACGCGTTCCACCGCGAGACCGCGTTTATTCCCTCATTCACCGTAACCTCTACGTGTCGGCGTTTCGGTTTTTTCGACGAATCGGATACGCGTGAAAAACGGCGCGAGCCGAAAAGGCCGAGAGCGAGAAGTGGTCGTTCGGCCGTGAAATTGTACGAGTTCGTTCCAGGAAAAGAATCGGCTCGAACAAAGATAAACAATCGTGTGTCGCGTCTTTCGGTGCCGCTCGATACATCGTTACGATTTCGCCGTTGGTGAAACGGCTGCGGCCAACCTCTCTCCCCCTTTGTATTCCGATACTCGTGTCGCGGGTTTTTTTTCCCAATCGCGACAAAAACAGGTTGTACGGTAGTTTTTCTCTTTCGTAAAACCTCTTCCTTCGTGGAAGATGAACCGATCTTCCAGAGAAGCTTTTTTNACAGGTTGTACGGTAGTTTTTCTCTTTCGTAAAACCTCTTCCTTCGTGGAAGATGAACCGATCTTCCAGAGAAGCTTTTTTTTTCCCCCTCGAGAATTGTAAACTGCGTGGAGACCACGTGTGCTTGGGCCACGTGTTTCCCTCTAACGTTACCAGCCAGTACTTTCTCTCGCTCTCTCTCTCTCTCTCTCTCTCTGTGTCTCGCTCTGCGACGTCTTCGATTCTCGTTTCTTTCTTTGGAAAATACGCGCTCGTCTGTTCGCTCGATCGAACTGGGAATATAACTCGGTCGATGGACTGGAAAGAATTTTCGAACGCGCGCCATTTTCTACGACTACACCGAGACACGGTAACGCGGTTGAACGATGAGAGAACGAGGGCAACTCCGAGGCTTGTGTATCTCGTGGATTATGGTAGATAAGACGCGCTTATCTACGAAACCGAGAGACCGAGTCTGTCGAAACCTTGGAGATTTCGGATCAATTTCGAGGCGAGTGCAACGCGAGGTTGTAACGCGGTGCCCCGGAGACGTAGAGGGAGAATTGAAGCCCGGCAAAGTAATATACGTGCGCGCGTAGACAAAGTGGGTCGTGTGTCTCGTCCGATGACTGATTTCTGAATTCGCTGCGAATCGACGACGTCCCTCCGATCGATATCGATTAACCCGCACCGGCCGTTCATCGCTGGAAACCCCATAAAGGGCAATCTCTTTACACCGGTATTTCCTGCCAATACTTAACAGCCGTGCATCGCAGTTCACCGGTTTAAAGGGGAGAAACGCCTACGCCTTCCAACCTTCTTCTTTCTTACAATTTATCCGGAAAATTTCGATTCGTTTTTAACTCGCGTTTCCAAAACGATGTATACCTCGCGCGATAGAAACGTAAACGACCGATTATAAAACGAGGAATCTAGGAATGCTGGGAACGTTATCTCGAGGCTTCGAGTCCCACTGTCTCTCTCTCTCTCTCTCTCTCTGGATGATCGATAAACGATTGCCCACGGGGATCGAGAAGGAAAGAAACTGGTCGGCCTGGACCAAGGTTAGAAGATTGCGCGTGTTGTATAATAGCGGTGCGAGCTTGATTCAGGGCCGTAAAAGTCGGGAGCTCGCGAGGGGCGACGCGTGATCTATTTCTGTCCTCGTAACTCGCAGGCAGAAAACGTGGAAGCGTAAGGGTTCCAAGAACGACATGCCTAGTTGGAATCGCGAGTAACGTCTACCGACCTTCAGCCATTTCTTCCTCGTACCGTACCGTGTACTTCCTATCGCCCGGAGGAAAAATATTTACCGAGATATATAGCAACCGAGTCTCCGATTCGATCGTGTTTCCGAGGATACCGAACGCCCGTGTTTATCGACGCGTCGCGTTAGCGAAAAGCACTTTGTCTCGCTTCTCTTATTACCGATTCGCCTCGCGTGTGTGTGCGTGCGTGCGTGTATGTAGATTCACCTCGCCTCGCGTGCACGTGTGTGTATACGTGTCCGTGCGCTTCCAGATGCGCGAGCTTCTTCCAGATGCAACCTAGGGGAGAAGAGAGAGCCTCGTGTGCAGCTTTTCCATAACCGATAAGACTCTGTCTATCTCTCTCCCTCTCGTTGGAACAGGAAGAAAGTGTGTTGTACCTATTCAGCCTTGGCGATCGAACCGGCTTATCGACATAGGAAAAAGCCGGTTGGTATTTACCGAGTAACCGATAATTCAGTTACATCTCACTTGGCCCGTTGTGGTCTGGACGCGTGAGTCAGACCGCGGCGTGACTCAAGGGACGGAAATCTTGTTTGTCGAAAAACCAAGCACATAGACTTTTTTCAGCCCGCTTCTCGCCCCCGGTATCTCTCTGTTTGACCGTTGTGCGGTCGTGGCCGGTCACGAGCTAACTCGACACGTTCTGCGTAATCGGAGGATAAACAGAAATTTCTCCGGTGATTAGATAAAACTACGCGATAAAATGCGTATAGCGTCGAGCGCGGAGAGAGATACGGTCAATTACTTCTTTCCTATATCAATACCGTCATTCATACGAGGAGAGAAGGAAAAGAGAGGAGGATGTAATCAGCGGGGAGGGGGACGGATATCGTCGAGTAGTGTTTATACAGCGGTGTGTTTTCTCCCTTTTCAGAATCTGCAGGAAACCACGCAGAGATTCGATACCATGCTGGGAAAGGAAGCTTTCGAGTAGCCTCGAGCCGGGACATTTCGTGCCCAAAGCCCCTTATCATTCTCCTGTCCGGTGTAGAATTGTTAGACGACTGGACGGAGAACTGATAAGGGCCCGAGGGTTACAGAATCATCGTGGGACTCGTAGGAATCTCGGTATAGGCGAGAAAGGGATTACGATATATATACCGATCCGCAGGAGCGCTCTTCGTAGTTTAAACGCATCGTTCTATCATCGCTTTTACTCCCCGAATAATGTAAACTTTGTAATACACGTTCTCTGAATAAAGCATTCGTTTGATCGATTCCCGTGTAAAACGATGAACCTGGATAGGGAAAAGATAGAGAATCTCCGATTGCTAGAAAATATTCGATTTATTCTAACAAATAAATAATACAAAATTTCTCTCACAGATTCACGCGCGGATATCCGTTTATCTCAGATTCGTCCCGTTCGCGAAACGAGAGCAACAGTCCCTCGCGTCGTTTAGTCTCCCGTTATTTGTCGTTAATTCTAAGAGATAGGAATAGCCGAAAAAGAGATTACCATCCTCTCTTTGCCTCGCTGCCACTACGTCCCGTCGTTAATGCTATAATTCTCCTGAGAAACAAACGAGAATTGACCTTGTATATCTCTAGCTAACCAAGCTGCGTGCTATGCCGTAGATTTCGTCGTGGAAAAAAATAAATATCACGGCCGTCGCTCGAGGCGCGTTTGTCTTTCGTGTGTTTGAGCAAAGTTTCGATACTTCCGCATAGAGTTACATTCACGTTTCGTTAGCTTTCGACGAGCTCTGATCGATCTCGTAGTTTGGATTTATCTGAATTATTTGCCTAGTAGGGTTTTCTGCTTTCTTCGCTGGATTTTGCACGATAAAAATTTGCTTCGTCTCTTCCTTCTCCGTCAACAATTGCCCGACGCTCATGATCTTTAAGGTAGGTACCGTTTTAATTAACGTAGCGTTCGGAAGCGATAGATTTGTATTGCAATCTACTTTCGGAAAAATTACAGGGTTTTTCGTCGGTGCTAAAGACAACTTCTTCTTCGGCATGATAGGCACTTCCGTTGGAGAAAATGTCGTCGTTCTTTTCATCGCGGGTGCCACTGGAACTGGACTGGTGATCGCGTCTGAATTTACGGATATTATTTTTGGACCGAGTACTATACCATTCCCTGTAAAACAGAATACGAAGTTACAAATACGCGAATACACGGAAAAATAAACGAGCAGTTGTTGTTATTCGTGCTACCTTTCTGCATCGCTTTCGTTATGGGACAATCCTTATGAGCCAATAAAAGTGTCTTTAATTTCGCCACCTCTGTTCGTAGGACCTTAATTTCCATTTGCAGGGCCACGTTAGTCTCGTTGACGTTAGCCACGGTTCTCTCGAGTTGCTGTATCCACGCTTTCCTTTTCGCTCTTGCTCTCATCGAGCTAGCTCGATTACGTTCAAGAATTTCTTTCTTTTTTAACTGATCCTCCAACGTTTTATTCCTATTTCCTTTCTTCGCACTATTCGACTCGTCCTTGCCAAAATTCCCATTAGGCTTCTGATTCTGCGAACCGGTGTTTTTCGTCAGAGTTTGTTTCAATTTCTGTAATTACGAGGGAAACGTTAACTCGCAAACGGGATGAAATTAAACGCTTTCGTGTAAATATATTCTAAACTACGCTTTAAAATACCATTTTTGCTAGAGACAGCGTAGAAATGGTAGGTTTTCTGCAGTCCAATCTAGCATTACATTGCAAAAGAGGTTCCGTTTTTATAACAACCGTTTGTTGCTTCAACGATTGTACATTTGTCGTGTTAATAGAATCGCATACTGGAATCGCCGACAATTGCATTAATTTTCCATCGGCCGTTTTTAACAACAGTTGTACCTCCTCGCCATTAATCGATCTTTTTTAAAAATTTATTCTTCACTCGTTCGCTCACGAACTTCAAAATTACAAATGAACATTTAACAATTAATCGTTTACTTACAAATGCGGATTCGCTTGTTCTTGGAGAACTTTCGGTATCATTGGCGTGTGTGTAACGTGATCGATAATATTCTCTGTTAACGTTACGTTTCGTTCCACGGTTAATTTGTCTTTCATTAAATCTTCCTCGTCCGTACCGGTGAGTTTAACGGTAGCGCACACTTCGGTACCAATGCTTGTCTTTTCTACTACCGTATCCTTTTCGGTTATTGAGATATTTTCGCACTCCTGCACGGAATTCTCTGATAGTATTTGACTACTAGTAGACAGTACATCCGCAATGTGAGGGAATATGTGCGGTGTATGCAGTGTGTCATCTGTAATACCAGCCTGAAGAGAAGAGACGAGATGAGAAATTGATTTCAAGAATATCTTGTTTCGTTTTAATTTTGTTATTTACCTCTGGTACTGTAAGTGTACCGGTATTCCCAGATTCCACTGCCCTCCTAAAGGTTTCTTCGAAAGGATTTACATTTTGCAAGTCTTGAAATAGACCAACTTCTTCGCAGTTTCTAATGAAACGTGTCGGCGTGGGTGTTTGGTCTGCTACAAGTTGTATAAAAATATTTCTTTATTTTTCAAGTACGATCATAGGATTAAAGCTAGAGTAATTACAATAAATCTTTACCAACAAAACCTCCATTCTTGGAACTATTTCCAAGATTCAGTATCATATCGTGCTTCCTTTTATGTACCAACAAATTATCCTCGTTTGAGAAACTCTGGTAATAACACACAAGTGCAATTTAGATTATATATTCGAACAAACCATCCTACCTTTCTTCTTTCAATAAATAATTAAGAATCTTTAAAACGATAAACCAACTTTAAGACAACGTTTATTGTATTTTTAATGTAAGTAAATTTCTTTATTACCATATTGCAACCAGTTGATGGGCAAACAAAAATTTTCTCGTTATCTGCCATTGTTAATTCTCATTAAATGCTTCACGATACTGCTTCACAGGTGGTTCGATGTAATATAAAAACAAATTCCAGAAGGTATGGAATAGGCCACAACTTGCCGAGAGGTTCCATTTCTTCGGAAATTTCCGTCAGGACAACACATATTATTACTTAATTCGGATTATCGAAAAGTTTGTATGTCACTCAAAGTCAAATACAGACAATAAATAATACATAAGATTCTTCAGACTCTTTTGACACACCGATTCGAATCAGCTGTTCCAATATTAAATCAACAACCCATTATTATTAGATAATAGAGTGGCGTATGTGTTGAACATAATATAACTAACGCCTAGGGATATTTCGTTTATTCCCGCACTTGATAATATGTACAGTAAAACCTAGGGTAAAATATTACCTTCGTTACATTTCTTAATCGTGAATGTAGTTTATTACATGGTATGAGAAATGTATGCACGATAATGTAACAATGTATCGGTTTGCATAGTCTGTAGTTTACATGTTAATATTTAACTATATTATTGCAATTACTTTATATTTCGTTGGAGAAGGAACGAATTGTTTCTTATTACAATATCTATATAATTTGATACTCACGCATAATTATTCAATCAAGTGTATAATTGAATAATTTTTGTTTAAGAAGAAAGTATCTCGACTTTTAAAATTAATCGTATGTCTAGTTCCATTTGTCGTAGGTTGGTAATTGTTATCAACGCTGTTATAAACAAATATTTCAAGCAATAGAAACGTGCTCGATGCATTAACAATTTTGTTTCTGCAAAATCGTTGACACAATAAATTGATCTCATATCTTCAACGATATACATCCGTATCGATATCAAAGGTCGAGCAAGATTTTGGGGTTATAAAGGTTAGAAAGCAGAAGTATCAATGTGGAATATTTAACAACTCTATTTACTTAGCCTGATCTCGGATACCATTGTAAGAATGCAGACCTGTAGGGCAATCTCAAAATTATTTTTGACTCGTAAGTTTACAATAATTTTTCTTTCGTAATATCATTTATTCTTATCGATTTAAACGTTTTTACAGCACAACATGTTTTTAAGTCTGTGCCAGCGGTTGGGCTAAAATCCTTTTCTCCACAACCTGTTAAAGGTGGTATTTGAAATTATTAATTTAGCGTAAAATCTCGGAAGGTATGAATATTTGATAAATAATTAATTTTTATAGATGTGGAATATCCTCCACGTACCAGGCTCAGGGTTATGCTAAAGGTACCTCTGATGCCTGGTGGCGTGGCACCTTTTAAAATGCAGAAAAAGTTGAGATTAATGCGAGGCCCGGAACTCTATCATAATACCCTTTTACATAAACAGTTTGGTATAATAGTAAGCAAACTGTCGTCAAACTGGAATAATCGTTCGTATATCGAATATATAAAGATACATTTTTAGGCAACGTGCGGTGGTAGATTGAAACATAATAATTTTGAAATGATACGTATGTTGGTTCTAAGGAATATAACCTACAATAAAGCGTTTGTAATTTGGAGAGTTTCTCCTCCTTGGCAGCCGGTTACGAAAAAGGTTCGTATAGAAATTACGCTATGGCGTTACGTAACCTTTAGAGACGATAAAAGTATCAATTTATATACTTTACAGTCGCAAGGTGTACGAATGGGTAGCGGTAAAGGAAACATAGATCATTACGTTACCCCTGTAAAGGCAGGACAAGTTATCATAGAAGTGGGAGGAGACGTGGAATACTTCGAGGTATCAAAGAGATATTGTTTACAATTTTTTTTACTTGCCGTCGATCGAGATATTTTAACGCAACATGCTGTACGATGTACAATTTGATTTAAGGTAAGACGCGGTTTAATAAATATCGCAAGAAGGCTGCCTTTCGACGCTAAGGTAGTTAGTCAAGAACTGATGGAAAAAATGGCAGAGGAGAAGAGAAAGTCGGTGGAAGAAAATCTGAATCCGTGGACTTGGAAATATATTATTCAGAATAATATGCTTGGCTGTCAGAAATGGATATCGAAGTACGATAGGCGTTGGTTTAACGAGTATCTTTAATTTTATACGTACAAAGCTATATATATATATATATCTGTATATATTTGCGAATCGATGGTAAATAAATAACTTGTGTATCTCTTACTTACCGTTTACTTACTCGTCTACGTAAGCGGATCTCGCCGCCACGTAGCCATTCGCGTATCTAGCTTTATCAGGGTCGTAGCGACGATCGGGACCGAAATCAGCCTAAACAGGAGATATGGTTTTGAACGGAAGATAAATCGCAGAAGAATCACCGAATGGCCGAAATGTAGAGATTAAAATTCGCGTTGGACGGGAGTAGGTGTGCGAGTAAAATTGCAACGATACCGATGTGTTACAATTACAATATTTTATATATCTTTGATGACGGTTTGGTGGTAACAACAGGTAAATACTACATATTGTACATTGAGTAGGCGATAGTCGTATCTTATTGTTTAATTAGCGTATCGGTTACGCCGATGCTGATGGCGATGGCGACGTCCACCACGACGGCAATCCGGAAACGGGGGGAAAATGCGTCGAAAACAGCGATAACAACAGCAGCAGCAACAACAACAATCTCAATAACAATAACAATAACAGCAACGACGATTATGATCATGATAGAGCAAGGAGAATCATTTTCGTAGTGGAATAAATATAGAATAATCGATAAGTACGAAGAGAAGGATGTCCGTATCGGTTTCGGCGATAGGATATCGGCGCGAGCTATAAGAGCGATGAGCAGACATTAGCGAGAGCATCGTCGATTATTGCCATCGTCGTCGTGGACGCGGTCGTCATCGCCGTCCTCGTCGTCTTTCTCGCCGTCGTCGTCGCCGTCGCCGTCATTGCCGTCGACGCCTCGTCAATCGTTTTCCATTTTATCCGCATTTATCACACTTAACGTAGATACAGCGACATCGTGTCTGAG
Organism: Euglossa dilemma; assembly: GCA_002201625.1. Classification (NCBI taxonomy): domain Eukaryota; kingdom Metazoa; phylum Arthropoda; class Insecta; order Hymenoptera; family Apidae; genus Euglossa; species Euglossa dilemma. The sequence continues at coordinate 1,105,892 of NIJG01000273.1, read as the reverse complement.
GAATGTGTGTGAATGCAGAGTCAGCATTGCGACGANTCCTCCCTGATCGGTGGGAACTTATCAAAAATAAAAAAAGGAGAAAAGAGAGACCGGCAGTTTCGACTTAAACAGGGCGCCCCCTGCGATTGCTATCGTGTGTGTCTCGAGGACCGGCGAATTTCGTTCGCGTTAAAGAAAGCTCCTCGAAAGAGTATGGTATATTTTATAAAATTCGGCGCTATGAGCTGCATCGTGCTTCTAACTCCACTGCCACCTATGCGTAATCGCGAGCGTAAACGCGAGCGAAAGGTGGCCGAAAATGATCAAACCAACGGATAAAGTTACCAGAAGCGAGGAGAGCCAAGGAACGCGCGGTGGTTCCTCTTACGCGAGTTCTCTGCCTTTTTTTTTTTTTGCTTTTTCTGTTTCTTTTTCTTTTTCTCTTCCTTTCTTCTCTCGCGCGTTTCGAACGAGAAAATAAATTCATGCGTGTATATATACAGTGTGTTTTGGCCGTAGCCAGAGCTGGAGGAAATAGTATTCTAAGTAAAAAATAGTAACTGTAAGATCGTTTGTACGTTGATAGTGTGTAACAGCGAATCGGGGGCGGTTTCGCTTCTTCGTATCTCTTTTAACATCGCGGCAAAGCGAACATTCAAACAGCGTTCGTTTCACGTGAAACAGCTTCGCAAGCTCTCCACTATTTTCTATCGTAAATACTATTTATTTCCGGCTCTGCGCGAGATTCCTCGTCTCCTACGGGATGTTTCTCTCTCCGTTTCTCTTCTCGCCTCGTCCGGAGAACGAGATCCCCTGGCGTACGATTAATTAAACGTAATTAGCGCTTGTCTCACTCACTCGGTACTCGATATGATTGATTCGTTTAACTTGCCGCCATCTCGATAACGAGGAGTCGTCTCTCGATGCTCCCCGAGGAAAAAGGAAAGGCCGGCCGCGGGCAGAGCTGGGAAAACCACGGCGCTGTTTTTCCGCTTCGCCCCGCCAGACCGTTCGAGGATACGTGTAGTCGGGCGAAAGGCAACGTAGATCGCGCTTCGCGTTCGTTAGTATCGATAATTAATGCATTAGTTACGCTATAAGACTAGATTCACGGCGGGGTATCTTACGTTCTTCGCGACACGCTCTTTAACCCTTTGCAGCTCTCTCCTTCAAGGGTAAGTACACGCGGTTTCCACGCGTCGTTCGGATTCAACCACGAAGGAATGTTAATTTATATCGAGCGTTCGCTCGTCTCGTCGTCGAGGAAAAGAAAGAAAAGCGAGGGTAGACTCGCTGCCGATGAAAAAAGAAATGCCGTTCGTCGACGTGCGCGGCGGTGTCGCAAAGGGTTAACGCGCGTAGCCCGCGACGACGCGCTTCGACGCTCTACACTCGAGCGTCTCTTCTCTTTCTTTTTCTTTTTCTTCTCTTTTCCGTGTTCGTCGGCATTACATCGCTAAATCCCACGCTTGACATGCTAACACACAACTTACAGATACATACATACTTAGACACGTAGTCCTTAGATACCGATATAAGATATTGCGACCCTTTAGGGGATCGGTGGATTTGAAGATCGAGTTGCAACGATCCCTGCGCACCTACTTGGCTGATCGCCTAACAACGAGACATTTCTTCAGCCCCGTTCTCTTTCGTATCTGGGTAACCCAGGTTTAACCAACGGGGACAAACGAATTACTCCGCGTTCCGAATCCGTCGATTCGCAGGCGGAGGAAAGAAGGACCGGTAAATGGTCGCGTTAATTTGGAGAAACGCAGAGGATAGTTTGCTCGGCGTGTGGGTTAACCCGTTAGATAACTGTCTCTCTGTGTAACGATCGCGGGGAAGAAGGAGGCGTGCGATTGGATTCGCAACAGGAAATCAAATCGGTGCGGAAGAACGAAGGCTATAAGGTGTGCGTGTATTTTGCATATCTCTCTGTTCCATTCATCCATTCTCTCGCACAAACACGCAAACACGCGCGCGCGCACTCTCTCATTCTCTCTCTCTCTCTCTCTCTCTCACCCTCCCTTTCTATCCCAGTCTCTCTTTCTCTCGAGTGTACAAGTGTAAGTATACGTATACGTATATGCGAACATGAACGAGGACGCGTCTCTACGATGTAACTAACGATGGCACAGATGCGATTGCGCTTGCATTCACGCGAGGAAGCACGTGCCCGGACTTGCGAGGCGTTTAGAACGAGCACTCGCCACCGATGGCACGTACGCGGACAATTGCGGAATCCAATCGATGGGGGGTGAATGGTAATTAAAAGCGATACCGGAGCACCGCGTCCCGGGCCGCCGACGCAGACGCCATTGCGAGCTCGTCTAGGAGATTAGCGTTTCCCGCTTCCCAGCTCCTCGATTCCCCGATAATCCCTCCGGCTTAACGCCCTCCGAAGAATATCGCGATCAACCGGTTCGACTTTTACGGCAAACTTTCTCCTTCTTTCTCGTTTCGCGCTGAACAACGCGTGGTAAGTTTAACTAACGCGTAGCGAGCGGGTTCGATTTCGTTGGATTTCGTTGGAAGAGCGCGAACAGCGATTGCGATACGGTTGGCAGGGGGAACGAGAAGAATCGGAATAAGACGGGGAACGCTGATAGGTAGAAAGGTACGGGCGGCCCACGGTCGCGTTTCCGCTCGGCTCCGTCGAGCGATTAGATACGCGAGTTAGTTTGCTCTAAGGAATTTGCCATATAAACGTAACTTTCTCGTTTGTTACAGTTCATAATTAACATGCGCTAGGTCGCGATATATATATATATATAATATATATATGTACACAGTCTTACGAAGCGAAATTTACAAACAGTACGACGTACGGACGATCGAATAAATATTACGTGTCCTCCGCGGCGTAGATCGGAAAAGTAAATGGCCCTGTGTGTCCGACGTTGTTCGTCTCGATATCGATTTCGACCGCGACCACTGAAGAAACTTAGGCGGTCGGGAAGACTCGGCGAGCGACTGTTTAAAAATAAAGGGGTGACGCGACAAAAGCCTGGCAAGAGAGAGGAGAGCTTTATCTCTCGGCTGGGAACCGAGGACGGATAGAGCGCGGAGGAACACAAAAGCTGGGAGAAAGAGGAATAAAAAAGAGAAGCTATCGAAGCCGAAGATCGATTTCGAGACAAAGGAGTCGGTTTTTGTCCGGCCACGTTTTGGTGAATGCCCTCTGTCGCGTGGCAGGAACGAGAGAGAGAGGCTCGTTCGATTGCCGTGAGGAAAGGGCTTGAGCTGAGAGATCGATAGTGCGCGGAGGCGGAAGCGAGGATCGGCGGTCGATCGATCCGGTCGTCGAAGAAACGGGGAAAAGAAAGAAAGCTGGTCGAATCGAACGCGCGATCTACCTACTCCACCCCGGCCACCGGCGATCACACCTTTAAAGCCTGTGCGCGCGTGCACGCGCGTGTGTATGCCACCGTGTTTCGTGTATCCTCTCGAGTTCGCGCGTCTCTATCTCTTCGCGTGCTCGTGCGTTTCCGTTTATTTCCGTGTATGCTCGTGTGTGTTTAGTGTCGATGCGTTTGCGCGATATCGTTGATGTGCTGCTAGGAAGCTGACTAGATTATAGCCTAGAATACGAAACGTCCGGAGCGTCGTTCGAACGGCGCGAGCTCGGCCATCTTGGTTCTCCAATGCGAACGTGCTACGCGGCGAGAGAGGAAGCGGAGAACGAGGCCGGGCTGGTCCGCGAGCCGGCATTCTCAACGAGGGATCCGGGGTTTCGTATCGACCTTGACTACTCGGCCTTCTTCGAGGCCGAACGCCGTCACCTAGGCGTTCGACTCTTTCAGGTTGTCGAAGTACTGCATGATCTGGTTGTAGTCCATGCCCAGATTCAAGTCGTCCAGTGCCACCGATTCCTCCTGCTCGTGCGACAGGGACGCGGACGAGGAGGACGAGGAGGAGGAAGAGGAGGAGGAGGAGGACGCGGAGGAGGAGGGCGAGGAGTTAGGCGGCGAGGAGGAGGACGAGGCGACGGTCGGGCTGGAGACGTTGATCGAAGAGGCGACCGCGTTGGTGGAGAACGAGGAGAACATCGGATTACCGACGATCGTCGCCCTCTTCACCTCTCTGGCTCTCGCGTCCTTCGAATGCCTGTTGTCATCGTGAGTCACTAGCTCCACGAACTCCTCTTCCTCCGCCTCGTTCTCTTTCGGACTACCTACTCTAGTTTTACCGTGTGGCTTGATATGATGAATCTGCTTGTTGTGCCGATGGTTGTTCCCGTGAAGGTTCCCGCCGGCGCTGCCGTTCGAGGTCCTGTGCCGGTGTTTCCTCGGCGTTTCCGGCAGTCGCACGATCACCCCCGTGTTCCTGTGAGGCGGCACGGGGGGTTTGTAGTCTTCGTTGCCGTTGTTGTTGGTCGCCGCGCTGGCAGGTGCAGCCGGACTCGTTGCCGAGGTCATCGCGGTAGTCACGGGTATTCCGTGCGGCGGTAAAGGCGGTGGGATGTCGTCGTTGCTGTATATATGTATATACAGGGAGAGAGAGAGAGATTACTTTGCGTTTGCAGGCGAAAGAGGTGTTAAAGCGAGGATAAAGCCGACGAATAACGTAAAACAATTACTCGTTACGCGTAGCGGTAGCCGAGGAAGTAGCCATGGACGGTGGAGTAGCGACCGTGGTTGCCGACACGACCGTGGATGGTTTGGACGCAGGCTTGCTCGCGAAACTGTTTCGCGGAAGCTTGTCCCTCTTGCAATAGGTGGTGGTATCGACCGGGCCGGATCCGTTGCTGCGTTGTCCAGCCGATGGTAGCTCGATGTGATTCGGATTGTCGAAGCAAGTCGCCAGCTCGCTCGACTCGCCCTCCGTCTCTCCGGCCAGAGGGTTGCTGGTCACTCTTACCTACCAGCGAGAACACCTTCCATTTACCAGCCGTTCGATTTCGCAAAGCGAGAAACAGCGGAGAAACTGACGAAACAGAGGGAGAGCGGGAGAGAGGGTGAGAGGGAGAGAGAGATACCTGTTGCGGTCCGCAAGCGGCTCTTTCGAGGGTAGCCCTACCCAGCCAGACCCAATCGTGCGCGTTGGTGGTAGACTCTCTGGGAGGTCTCCTTCCCGAGGCCAGCTGGTTGGCTGCCGCTTTGGCCCTGGCTGCTCCGGAGAGAACCGGAAGCGCCGAGCCGGCCAACGGAAAGTCCGGCGGCTGGGGCTTGAACTTGCTGGCGTAGACCACGCAGGAGACGACGAAGACGACGATGGCGAAACAGAAGGCTGCCAGGAGGACGTACATGCCGATCTCGAGCGGGCTCATGCGGGCCCCTCCGTGATGTCGTTTCCCGACGCCGCCCATTCCTCCTGAAGACATGCCATTAGCTATAGCCGTGCGGTGCTGCCGTGCCTGCACCAAAGGTTCGTGCTCGTGCTCGTGCTCGTGCTCGTGCCCGTTCTGGTCTTTTAGCGGTAGCCCTTTGCACAAAAAACAAAGAGACAGAAAGAGAGAGGAGAAGAGTGAGAAACGGTACTGGAAGTAGAGAGCGCAGGCAGCAGCTCCCGGCAAGCTGCGTATCCTCCCGCACGTACAGCTGCCTGCAGAAAAGCCACACCAACGCGCCTCGCGTCATGCACGGATAGGCGGTGCTCGCTGACGGGCCCAGAAATCTCTAGCCAACTCTGGGCCCGTGGCGGTTCGCCACGCGGTAAGAGGAAAGCGAGAGGGTTTCGAAAGCGACGGGCAGGAGAGAACGACGAGCAGCGAATTTTGAAAAAAGAGAGAAAGAAAAAATCGGTAATCGTACGCGCTACGAAACGAAAATGGTGCGAGAGTGTGTGCGTGTGTGTGTGTGTGTGCGAGGGCGCGCGCGACAAAGGAGAACAGGATCTATTTACCGGTGAGAATATCGTGGAGATCAGGCGCCATCTCGCCTCGGTTGGTCTTCCTTTCCCTGTGGTGATGAGAGCCAACCGTTCCGCCTCCGTCGTTTTGCACGAACTCCGGCCGATTGGGAAGATCGCTGGAGGCAAAGTCGACCTCGACGTTGGCCGAGGCGCTGGCGAGGGCGGCTGCGGTGGCCCTTTGAGACCCTTTGCCGGACCTCCTGCCGGTCAGACGACAGGCGTCGGCCAATTGCAGGCTGACTCGTAACAAATCGCCTCGTCCTTCGCCGACCGCGATCACTCGTGGATGATGGGAAGCGACTATCGGGGCGAACGCCACCACTTCCGGGTCTAGACTCTCCACTAATAAATGGTAATCGTTCACGGCTATCTCTCTCAGCGGCGTCCTCGTCCCGTCCGAAAACTCCACGTCTATGTCCAGCAGACCTTCCTGCGTTCCCCGCAAGCGGAAATCGTTCAGAGGAACGTTCGATCGCAACTACCTCTCGATTCGAGCGAATATATATTCGCGCGGACCAGAAGAAAATGGAAAATCTCACCTGATATTGAGCGGTCAGCTTCCTCGTGACCGAGGTTTCCGCCACGTAGCCGTTCTCTATGGCGGTATCCGGGTTGATGGAAAGTTGTAAACCGGACACCACTTTGACGGACAATCTGGTGACCGCTACTCGATCGTTACCCACCCGCACTTCCTTCGCGCCGATTACTTTGCTGGTAATCGGCGAGAGGACCTGCACTTCCGTCCTGCCCACCCCGCGGCCTTGCACGATCCTGCCTTGCAACAACGTCGCGATTCTGGGATCCGAGACTCGTAGCATACCCATCACCAGGTCGGTCACGCGTAGCCAAGTGCGACGGTTCACGAAATAGGAGACCCTTCCGGAATCGTGATCGGTAGCCAGGAACCTGGCGTGTACCTCGACCGGACTCTGTTGGAAACGGAGCCTGCAGTTGGTCGAAGGCCCTCTGTCGATCGAATTGATGGCATCCCATCCGTTCTCGTTCCCTCGAAATCTCTCTTCCTGCTCGTCCTCCTCCAGTATCACGTCCGCGTCCTCGATGTCCATCGAGGTGTCCTCCAGCTCCGCGGCGCTCCTCTTTTTCGTTTTCGAGCTCGAGCTGGTGCCGTTGGTCAGGCTACGCTTGCTCTTGGTTCCCGCGGCGTGTTCCTCCGGGATCTTCCAGCCTTTGATCTGGCTCAGTCTCGTGTCTCCCACGGTCATCTCCAGGGGGAATTCTGGCATCCAGACGGTGAATTTCGCCAGGCCGGTGTAAGTGCCGTACTTGACGAGAACGGACGCGTTACTGGAGCCGCGAATCTCCGTGCCGTCCACGTACACGCTGCTGCAGGAAGATGACACCTGTAACAGCGCGAAGCAGCCGGTGTCAGCGGCGATTCTCCTCGCGTTTGGCCGAGTGGAAAAGCGATAAACCGCGCGCACCTTAAGCACGCTCTCGTCCTCCGAGTGACAGGAGGTTTGCAGCGTGACGTCGGCCACGGTTCCTGCCTGGCTCACGATAAACACCTTCATCCCTTGGGACACTTGGCGACCCGTCAACACCGCGGTGTTCATCACCTCCCAGTTCTGCGAGGAAAAGGAACTCGATTAAAGCGCCGCCTTTTGCCCGATCGCTTCTCGCGGACCTCGCGTTAAAGCCGGGTTAAAGCGTTCCCCGACTCCATTTGCGAGAACTCGCTCGGCCGATTTACCGGAGAACGATCGTTCGTCCGGCCGCTGCGAGCTTTTGTCTGCCCCCGAGAGGGAAGCACGCGCGGCTGCGAGAAAAGTTTGCGGAATGGTCGCGGGCCGGAGCCGAGGGAGAGGCTTTTAAAGGGTCTCCGCGGCGTGGGCCTAGACGGATCCATCCGCGTGGCTCTCCACCGTTTCGTCGGTATACGAACGTAGGTATAGCCAGCCGGGTATGGAAGTTATTCTACGCGCGCGGCCTGTACATCATACCGTCCGCCGGTGTGTGTACTTTAGACCGGCCAGTGGGTGGAAAAGGGGACGGCAGGACGAGGGACCGGAGAAAGGGAGAGAAAGGGAGAGGAGAGAGTCCGGTGCACGAGAAGCCATTTCCAAGTTGGCTTCCGTACAGTCTGCCCTTTGGAAGGAACATCAAACGACTCGGATATTGCAGCGAGGGAATTTAAATCTCTGACCCCGAGCGAGGCTCTCTATCCGACCACCTACACAGCCGCTTGTCTCCGGTCGTACGTAGCGGTCGTGTGTGCGCGCACCGTCACCTACAACGCCTATCTATCTCTTTCGATCCCGACTCCTCCGTCTGCCTCCGCTCCGCATCGATCACCGAGATCTTACGCCAGCGCAAAAAACATCCCATTGAGTACGGTCCCGGCTGCTTTTTCCCTCGTCCGGCTAAAATATTCCCTTCGGTCATCGTCCGACGATATTCTCGCGTATCGGGATTTCTCGATACGTCTGGTCGAGAGATTCGGTCGGGATCGCTTCCGCGAGACGTATCCCGATCCCGGGATTCGGTTCGGTCGCCAGAGAGAGGCGGCCAGAGGCGGCCAGAGGCGGGGAGGGGCAGAGAGCGAGAGTGCCAATTAAGGTATTTAGCGATCAGCTCGGAAACAAAAGGACGGCGATTGGATTCCGGCGCAGCCCCTTTTGTTCCAGCGAATCCCATTGAACCGTTGTTGGGGAGGCTGCTGCTTTTAGAAATTCGCGACTGCACGTGCAGGCACGAGCTGCGTTTAAAGCAAACACCGAGCGCAACGCAGCCGCCCGACCGCGGAGAATTAAAGTTCCACGGAACTCGAGGAACTCTGGCTCTTCTAGTCGGTCGAGTAGTAGTAGTAGTAGTAGTAGTAGTAGTAGTAGTAGTAGTAGTAGTAGCGGCGGCAGTGGTGGTAGTCGTTGTAGTTGGTCGGCTTCGAACTACGGAACTTTATCGGG
>NIJG01000273.1:1085333-1096753 GCA_002201625.1 Euglossa dilemma | reverse complement strand
TGGGGGCCGAGGGCGGGGGTGGGTGTCTCTTTTAATTAAAAACTTCCCCACCTTCCGGCCGGCCGAGGCAACGGCAATTAGAGTGCGGATAATCAAGAAGCGGCGGGCTTCCGACAACTCGCCTCGCTACTCCCAGCCTTTCAAAGGAATATATAAGCGAATTAACGAACTAATTAATCAATTAGTTCGCGCACGAGTCTGCCGCTGATTGTCGCGTACACGCCGTTCCTTCTCGCCCCGTTACCGAGCTGACCGATTTCGCGTCGTTTACCTCTCGCGGATCGATGCGCGAAACCTGGCGTCGCGTCGAATCGCGTCGCGTCGCTTCGTGTCGCCTCGCGGGCTAAGAACGAAATCAATTAGCCTCGCGCTCTAAGCTTTCGAGATCCCGGCGAAAGAACCGAGCAGCGAATAAATTTCCTCGGATACGGTATCACCGGCAGGCCGAGGATAAAAACCGTCGGTGGAGGGTGCGCGGCGCTTTGTCACGTGGAAAAACCACACCGCCTAACCCTTTGCTCCGACTTAATGGCCGTGTCTTTTTCCCAGACGGCGTTCCATTATTAGTTTATCAACGGCAAAGAATAGACCCGACTAAATCACGTCCATTCCCGGGTACGAACTTTCGACGTTTCCACGCGGTGCCAGAGAGACCGTAGGGAACTTTTCCTACGTCCTTTCGTTCACTTTGTCATCCGGCGAGACGCGTTATCCTTTGCCGTGTTTCCGTGCTCGCACGGAAGCCGGGGTGCTCGACGAGAAGGATCGGTCGCGAGACACGGTACATTCGCGTACAGGTCCGTATCGATCGGCACTTTTGCCGGCGGTTATCGGGCAACTTAGCGGATTCTTTTTCGAGAGATTTCGAGGAGGTGGGAGACGCGCGGGAGGAGAGGGTTGGCTGGGCTGAAAATCGTGCCGAGTGGCGATATTGGTTCTCTCCCTCCGGCTGGCCGATTTTTTTCCGCCTCGCGACCGATGGCGCGGCGCGGCGCGGATTCCGTCGCGAAATTCCCGGTGCACGTCCGGGCCACAGTTGGCGGGAATGAAAATCGGCCGGCACGTAACCGGTGGTGGTGTTCACCGGCAAACATTCCAAACTGCACCCGCGCAACTTCTCTTTATCGTCATCGTTTTTCCGACCACCGGCCGCCGCCGCGCGTATCCGAGCGCAAACAGAAACTCTCCGCTCCGGGCGTTCCTTGTCTATCCGTTTTTCCAGCCGCCCGAGTTGCGAAAAATGCCAGCATTCCCCGGCCTATTTCCCTCGCGATTAACGCGTACGTCGCCGATTCGAGAGCACTGGCTTAAAATCTTATCTTCCTCTCCGCGAGGAAACCTAACCCAAACGAGGTTTCTTTCTTTACAGCCCGACCGGCTTAAGGTATTACCGTTAGAGAACGCGGAGAAAGAGGGAATACGAAAAGACGTATATCTCCGGCTCGTCGTCGTAATCTTCGTTATCGCGACGTTATCGAAAAGGATAGGTGGAAAGACAGAGTTTGAGCGGGTTACCTTGGATATAGGCAGCACGGCCTGTATGTCGTCCTTCTGTATCTCCAGACGGACCTGCAGCTTTCGTCTCTCCGCGTGATGATGATGATGATGCGGTTGCATCTGTCTCTGCTGCAATCTCTGCTGCAGCTGATCCATCCCATTTAGCTGAGAGCCGTTGTCGAAAGCGTAACGTACGCTCCAGACGATTCGGCCGCCGTCCCAATTCCCTTCCACCGCCTCCTCGCTCGCCTCCAGAAGCATCGTCAGGATCTCCTCGGCCGACCTGCAATGACAATGATGCGTTACCGAGGTCGGAGAAATCCGATCGGAGGAATCGCGAGGTCCGTTCCTGGTCGCGTATCCGAGGAACGTCCAGGTCCCGGCCGATTCCCAGGATCGTTCGCGGCTCGCATAAACGGAGGGCAAACTATTTAGAGAAGCAATTTCTTCCGAGTCGGAGGGATCGTTCGGCGAAAGAACGGCGAGAACGGGAGGCCGATTGATTCCCTCTGGCACGTGCCTCGTCCGTCGATCCACCATCCTCTGGTTTCGCCTTTAGAATTCCGTGACGAGGCCGAGCCGAACCCTATCGAGCGGAATACTCGAGCTAAACGTCCGAGTTGCTCCGACGGAACGGACAAGCGGACGCGGAGAAGTTGCACCGTCGAAGCGGCGTCATTGTCGAGGAGTTAACGAGGATTTGCTCGAAGCAGACTCGCGGCTGGCCTGTTTCCCGTTACGTAACGCCAGGCGCGGCCCTGCTGCGAAATCGCGACCGTTTCACGGAACGCGTTAACGACCCACCCTGCCGGGCTCTGACCGTGAACGAGGATCATCCGTAAAACAGACGGTTATTACCGCGAGATTTACGAGTCGGAACAACCGCGTCCCGCGTCAGCGAATCGACCAGCAGCTGAACCGTCGTTTCTCCGACCGGCGATCCTCCAGAGTTCGAGGATTACGAAACCGCCGAGAGATATTGCTCGCGTTGGAAATTCCGGCACCTTCGATGATCTTCGATCTTTTCCTCGAACCGAGCGTTTCGCAGTTATCCCGCGAAATCTCGCGATCTCCGGCTTCGGGGTAAACAGCGATCGCGGATAAACCCAGAGAGGAAAGCTGTGGAAATTAAGGGGAGAGTGGCGGGGAAGGTCGAGGCGGGATTTATCTATGTTTTCCGGGGAAAGGAATCGAAATTAGACCGGTGGATGGACGATGGGTGGAGAGAGATGGGACGGAAAATGGACGGGGAAACGAATGGAAGCGTAAAAGGATAGCGGAATAAAATTAGCGACGAAGCGGAGGAACGGGGAGGAGGAAGAGGGGGTTGATTCGTGGGAACGATAACGAGGCCTCTGAAAGCGAGGTTTTATCGAGAGCATAGGTCTCGACGCGGTGCGTGTTTAGCGCTGGCGAGATCGATGATCCAAAACTACGGGAGTAAACTAGCGATTTCAAGGAAGCCGCGAACACGTAGGAGAACCGTTCGGGGTAACGGAGAGGGAATCAAACCGGAGCATCGCAGGGTTACAGGAGATAACGTCGTCTAATATACAGTGATACTCATTACTTTTACTTTTTCTTCGCTGCGAAACGCGGCGAAACGCGGCGAAACGAACGCTTCTCGCGCCTCGATTCCCGGCTTCGATAAAATCTCTCGACGACTCTCTCTCACCTCTCGCGCGCGCTCTCCTGCTTTTCTACTTTTCGTTTACGGCGTCGTTTGCATATTTCCGAACCGTATTACCTACCGGAGAATAACCTCTGCGGAGAGCAGCTCTGCCGGTACACCGGTGTTCGTTTCGCGGGCTGGAAAAGTTCTCTCGCGTTCTCGCGAGAGCGAAGACGACCGCTATTCGGCTACGTCGATACGTTAGACTTTTACGACGCAGCCGCGCGCGCGCGCCGCCCGAACAGAAGCGAGAGAAGCGAACGCGGAGTATCGTCTGGAGAAGTAAAGCAATTTACCACGGCTCGAGATCACGTCTACGAGAAATATCGCCGCGCGGTTGTATCGCGATCCGACGATAATCCAATAACGGATTAATCTTGGTCGGGCGAGCGACCTATCGGCATCCGCGTTCCCCATGAGTACCACTGTTTCCTCTCGATACGTCACTCCTTCTTTCCATCCAGAGTTTATCAGTCCACAGAGTCCGAGCCGCTATATAAGACCGCCAGCGGCCCAACCGGACAAGTTCGATATCGCGAATCCGCTCGGTCAATTATCATCCTCGAGAGCACGACATGCGTCTCGGCGCGTTAATAATCCTCGCTCTGTCCGCGGTGCTGGCCTCGACGGTCTTCGTCGAGGCACAGCCGGTGGCCGACCAGGCGAAGCCCGATCTACCGGAAGCGCAGGGGAACGCGGCCGTCGCCAAGAAGGCCCCCGATTCCTCCAGCGAGGAGTCCAACAGCAGCAGCAGCGAGGAGAAAACCGGCAAAGGAAAAGCGAAGAGAGACGTGGCCGACGTCGCGGAGACGTTGATCGAGGAAGAGAAAGAAGCTCCCGCGAGGCTGGAACGTTCGGCCAAGAAGAAAAATGACGACGACTGCGATAGCAGCAGCAGCAGCAGCAGTAGCTCTTCCAGCGACGACGACGACAACGACGACGACGATGACGATAATTGCAAGAAGTCGAAGAAGAAGCGCGATGGCGATGATCGCAAGAAAGGAAAAAAGTCGAGGATAAAGGCCGTCTGCAGCGGGAAAGACGACAGCGACGACGACGACGACGACGACGGGAATAATAGAATGAAGTACAAGAGAGACGTTGACGCGCAGGGCGATGTTTCGGTGAGCAAGTCCTCTTCCGAGGAGAAAACTAGACCGTGGTAGTTACAGTCGGTCGAACCTCGATAAGCAACCTCTAGCGTAGAAGTTCATTTTGCTACATTGATTGGGATGGGGGGGCGAGGAGGAGGATGAGAAGAAGAGGAAGATCATCCCGTGGCCTGTGTGTCGAGGAGGAAAAGAAACGCGTCGGACCTCGCGATACGTAACGTTGTTTACCGCGCGCATCACCTCTCAGATAACGCGAATTCCGCCGCGCGCTCGATGTAAAACGCGCCGCGGTCGTTTTTAATATCCCTCGTGAGCGGTCGCTTATCCACGCGCGTATCGCGCGCCGACGTTTCTCTTTTCGAAAAATTGTCGCAATAAAGGAAAAGTACACACGCCTGACGACTAGTTTTCATTTCCCGTTCCGACCTGCGCTCGAAAAAAAAAAAAAAGAAATAACGACAAAGATAAGGAAAAATCGTGACGCACTTACGCGCTTGGCAGCCGCGAGGCATTCTCCTTTCGCCTGGCGGTGAACGTGGCGATCGTGTTCTTCGCGTTTATCTTGCTGTCCACGATCCAGTCCGGATTACTCGACGAGGCGTCCAAGATCTTCACGCCGGACTTCACCCTGGCCCTGCAACAATCGTCCAACATTCCCTTTTCGTTACCTTGCCTTCTCCTTGCGTTCTCGTCGCGTTCTCGTCGCGTTCTCGTCGCGTTCTCGTTGCGTTCGACGAGAAAGAACGGAGACAAAGGGATGCGAGGGAAAAATAAAAAACGGAAGGCGAGAAGAAAAGGGGAAGCGTTGGAAGGCGGAAAAGACGGAGCCGCGAACGGGTTCAAGGGTGAAATAATTCTCCGGCGCTACTTTTTTCCGATAACCGTGAGGGGCTCGGCTCTCGCTCGCTCGCTCGCTCGCGCGATGCGCGGCAATTATCGGCTCAACTCCTTGGAATAATGCGACCGACCGGGCACACCTCGTCGACTTTTCCAGCCCCTCGGTTCTTTCAATTATCCCACCGTCACCTTCTTCCTGCGTACGTATCGGATTTCCGTTCGATCGCGTCTAGCCCGTTAGCCGCGGCACACTTTCAACCCTCGCCGCTGTTCCTATCCCGTTCCTTCCCCGTTGCAACGCGCCAAGCCAATCCCGAACCTCTTCTCCTTTAAACTTACCTCTGCGAATTTTCTTTTTTTTCTTTTTTATTTCCCCCGAGTCGCGTCGCTCTCGCAATATCCCTCGCGATATCCCGCGAGAAAGGAAAAGTTGGCCGCGGTGAACGCGAATCATCCTCGCTCGTTCTCGACGCGTCGCTTAGAGTCGCTAGGAGTCGCGCGGCGAGCCTTATCCTGCCGATTACAAAGCGCCGGATTGGAAATTGAATTTTCTCGAGCGCGATGAAACACGGCGGAGGAAGGTGGCTATTGGCGGGAGCGGGGTTCGTTTCGACAAATCGTTTGCCTCCGATCCATTGGGCGTTTTTCTCCCCGGAGCGGCGGCGCGCGACGTCGATCATCCACTCGACGTGCCTCTCGAACGCGAGTGATTCCCAGTAACGCCAGCTAGAAAATCTCTCCTGCCTGTTCCTGTTTGCGCGTGTTTGAAAAATATTTTTCGCTCGTCCGATTCGATTACGGGTCGAGGGTCATCCTGTGCAAAAGCGCGAGCATGATGCGATAACAAAGATATATCGGACGTGACGCCGCGGAATATCAATAACGCGGAAAAATCCGGATGAAAGAGAATCGGGTAAAAATTAATCGAAAGAATTGAAACGGCGGGGGGAGGCGGATTAACGGCGCTGCTCGGCAGCGAACCGGTCCTCTAATGCGTTTTAATTAGAGAAGCGACGTGTTACGCGCGAATCGCCTGCGACACCGTCTAATCCCCCTCGCGGAGAAAGAGAAAGAGAAAAAGAAGGAACATTAATCCCCGGCGTAATTAAACGCTGTCACGGTCGTCAAAGGGGAGCGAATTCTCCGTGGACCGTCTTGGCCGCGGCCATCGCGGTCTCTAGACGGAACTCGCGTCGATAGCGCGAACGAACAAACGAATTTTTCAGGGTAAAGTCGATCGGCGAATGCTCCGTGGAGGAAACGGGCGAAAAAAGCTCGTGGCGGTGGTGGCCACTCGAAAGGACATTTGCCCGGCGTCGCGACGCCCGAGGATGCTCGCCGTCTATCCGACGCCACGGCAGATAAATATCTACGCGCTTCTCTCTCGCTCCGCTCCCCGACACGTTCTCGCGCGATTCGCCTCGCGCTACCAGCCGAGCATCGCCTCTAGTCATTGTTCGCGGTTGGTTCGCGCGGGAAACGGGGCACCGGTCGGTGCGAAACGACGCAACGCCAGAGAGGCAGCGAATTTTTGCGAATTCGAGCCGAAACTCGACGTGGATGAAATTTTACGCGACCGCGCCATCCTCTCCTTTCTCCTCGCGCGGCTACATTTTCGACGTTTGTTCCGCGTCGTTATTCTCCGCTTTGGGGTCAGGTAATATCCCGGTTTCCTCGTTGCCCGCCAGCCGAACCGTAATTGAAACGAATCATTTTTCCGCCACCGTTTTAACGCGTTCCGCCCGCGATCCGCGGCGTTTTCCACGCGCGGAGGAAACGCGAGAGCTTCGGGGAAAGAAGCAGCCGCGCGAAATCGATACCAGCGATGTGCGCGACGCGGACAATCGGTCCGGCGAATTATCGAGAGACCGGCGTCGGGGAAAACGACGGTTAATTCGATGGAGGATGCAAAACAAGGGGCAGATTCGATTTGCGGGCCCGCCGGGCGAGTAAGTCTTCCGCTTCGGCCTGGTTCCGAAGCAGCTCGGCTGATCGATGAACCACGCGCTCTGGTCAAGGGGAACGAGAAGGCGATTTTTCAAATCGAATTACACCTGGCCGAGGCCGATTATTCCAAGCAAACCGACCCTCCCCCGAGCAGCCCTTGCTAATCGAGTTAAGTCCGCGTTACCGGCAAATTAGGGTTGCGAAAGGTTAGTCGCGATATTCACGCGCGAGCGAAAAGGCTAGCTAGCCGCTTTCTAGCCGAGGCAAGGGTAAACTCGCCGGTCTGCCGATAGGGAGAGAGAAGAATTGGCCGGCTTTTGAAAAGAGCCGGCCACGCGGAAGAGAATAGCTGCCGGGAAGCTTAGCTCTCGCCCTCGGAGCGCACCGCGTCGCGACGCCATGCGACGCCATGCGACGCGACCCTCTGTCCAGCTACCGGCCGACCGGCATTCCGTCCGTGCAATTACCAGTCGGAATCGAGTTATTTCCGCGAGGCCATCGGTTCCCATTTACATACAAATCGGCGACGTGCAAAGCGACCGGTTATCCCGGCGATCTCGCAGAGGCGGCGGCACGCTCTCCGGATCGCGTTCGATTTATTCCATCACCGGTACCGGCTGCCGATCGATCCCGAAACCAAACCACCTTTCGTCCCGGTCGATCGCCCAACCGGTCTCAACCCTCGCCGCTCGATTAAGCTCCGTCCCGTTACCGATAATTCGCTCGATAATTACGATCCAGACGGAGAGAGCGCACCGCTCCGTCGCGGAACGCGCGAGATACGCGCGAGATACTCGCGCACCGGATTTACGGATATCGCGGATGGTACAGCTGTAAACGTCTAGCCGCGAGCGAGCACCGATTATATAAAATTCCTGGCTGACATGGAAGCCGATATCGTAAAAATAAAACGAGGATACTCGGAGAAAGCGCAGAGGCCACGGTACGAAAAATAAATCCACGTTTTCCAGATAACACCGGGGAAAACGGTGCGAGGAAAAATTCCTTTATCTCGGCCGAGGCCGAGCCGCGCGTCTAAACTACGCGTCCTAATCGAATTTCCAAGCGCGTCCAGACGGCGACGCCGCGTTTGATTCCTCGTTAGGGAATAGGCTAATTCCACGTCGACTCCTCGTCCGAACGCCTTCGCGAAAATTGTTTTTCCTCCGAGCTATTTCCCTCCCCGTACGATCTTCTTAATCTCGACTTGCGAATCGTCGCGCGCCACGTTCCCCGAAAATCTCGGGGCCAAATGGAAAGGGAAAAAATTGCCCGGTGGAAATTGATTCGATTCGGCGAATGGATTGGCCGGAAAGGCACGAGGACCTCGCGAGTCTCGTTTCTCCGTTGGAGAATCGGAGAAAAATCGGGACGACGGTCCGGGTGACCCGTGAACTTAACGTTTCGCAGCGAATCGGACTCGATAGCAATTATCAGGCAACGACGATGTCGACCGGGAAAAGAGGTCACGGTGAAATTGTTCCGAGTGGTCGGGGGCAGCGATTATCGTGTCGCGAATCGCTTATGCGAGCACGAACGGAACGTCGAGGACAAGGAGCAGGAAACTGCCGGAGAGTTTACTAACAATGGAAAAGTTGTAACTTTACGCGGGGTGCTCGACGACTCGTCCAATTAGAAAATTTTTGTCCCGCCGCCCACCGGCCCAGTTTTTCCCGGGGACCGGCCGCTACTCTCCCGAGGGTGCATTAAAACAGCTTTCGAGGACGTACGCTGACTCGCGCGCGAACGCGGCAGCCCGCAAAAAAGGAACCAGCGAGCAAAGTGAATTTCAACTCGGTCTTTGCCGTATTTCACCGTGTGTTTTCCCTCGACGTTGCGCGTATTAACAAAAAACCAAATGGAAGTTGCCAAGTGTGTTTCCGGCAGCGACTATCTTGAACTTGAAACGGGGCGGGGGCAGGGAACCGAAGGAAAAAGCCTCGCAAACGTTTTGACTCCGCGTGCAATCTCCAGCCACGTTGTCTGCCAAGTTTCCACCTCGCGAAAAGTGCTTCGTCTTTTTCCTAATTACTTTTCCAACGGCTCGTAACGGCGCGGCAAAAGGAACGCGAGGAGAACTGGAGCAGCGCCGGCGAAAGCGGCCGTTCCCCGGCGCTATCGCTAATTCCTCGTTACCTAACTAACTTCCCGTCCGCCGACATCCACCGTTTCAAATATTTCCGACTACCTCTGGCCGCGGTGAGAGTCTTACCTGAGGTAAACGGCGATAACGACCGGCGGCCTCTCCTGCCTCGGGTCGGTGCTCTTGGACGGATGCAGGAACGCCGGAACGTGGAGCCGAGATCTCGGGTAAAGGGGACCATGGGGTACCAGGAGAGTCAAAGAATCGTCGGCCTTGAGCTCCTTGTAATCGACCCGGTTCGGAGACAAGGGCACCTGCCCGAGCGGCGTGACGGGTTGGATCTGAACTCTGGGCCTACAGAAGCCAGCCCCGCTGTCAGGCGTGCCAGCCTCCTCCGTCCGTGGCTCCAGCACCGAGTAAGCGACCTGCACCAGCCTGGGCAGGCTCTTGGCGACCTTGACCCGGCCGGAAGCATCCGGAGGAGGTAACGGTGCCCACCAATCGGCAGGTATGGTGATCTGCGCCAGGCAAACTCCGTTCTCTCCATCGGGACTGCAGGCTGCCGTTAGCGCCGAACCGGAGGACGAGCTCGAGGAGAAGGAGGAGGAAGAGAAGGACGAAGCGGAGGAGGAGGAGGAGGAAGAGGAGGAGGAGGAGGAGGAGGAGGTGGAAGAGGAGGAGTAGCTTCTGGCGTTGTTCCTGTTGGCGGTACTTCTCGACGGAGCGGCCAGGCTGGCGTGCAGGACCACGCAGACTCGCTGATGTCGAGCGAGCAACAACTGACGCCTTCCACCGGCCTCGCTTCCGGCGTGAAAAAGTACTCGAAGGACGGGCGAGTCGCGCGGCACGCTATTCCCAACCAGATGAGCGGACATGTCCAGATGACGCGCGCCGAGCTCCTGCGCGTCCAGGATCGTCGCAGCCGTGAGGTTTCGCCTGGTTTCCGGCCCCGGCAGCGCGTCCAACGGGTCCGGCACTATATAGCGAGCCGGCACGGTCTGCTTCGTGCTAAACGGGCCATAGATCGCTCGAACGGACACCGGCTCGCTGGTCTGAAACACCGTGAATTTGTCTATCGAGAAGACCGAGCCCGGTGGCGGAGATGACACCCCGTTGGATAACGTCCCCGTCGACGGGGATATCGCCGGGATGGAATCCCCTCTGACAGGGTAGTACTGCCTGGGTATGTGCTTCAGAAAGAATCCGCCGTCCTTGTTCTCGAAGTGGAACTCCACCGAGGCCGCCACGTCTGAAATCAAACCACAATTCGCATCACTAACCACCGCCGGGACACGACGGGTGAACCAATACTCCAGCAGATCGAACGACCGTCCTCCTCTCCACGGTTTTTCGATTAAACTCCTATCTCCGTGATTTATTACCTTTCCCTTCCTTTTATTTTTTCTTCTTTTTCCTTCTCTTCTTATTCCTCCGTTATCGTCGAATCGCCGCTTTCGAAAAGCGCGCAAACGCGACTGGTTAGGGCAGTAAAATATTTCAAAGTATCTTTTATTACGCGCTTTATCGCGACACCTTGCGAGATATCTCGCGCGTTTTATTTATCCTGGGTACAAAGTTTCATCGAGGCCCGGTATCCGTACTACGGGGATTTCGGTGGAAATTCGCGAGCAACGCTGCGCCGCCTGCTTCTCGGCTCGTAACCAGGCGGAATTAATTCGACGGGATGCGCGCGTTTTACTTGACGCCTTAATAAATTCACGATACGCCCGAGTGTTTGTATTACAAGCGAGTAATTTCCGGGATTTATAGGCCGCGTTGAATTAACATAGAAACGAACACGGCGAAGCACTCGGCCGGAGCCCGGAGCACCGAACAGAGCTGCAACTCGGAACATGGGGCGCTGTTCGATTTTGGAAGCTCCGGAAGCGCTGTCCGGCTTATTACACAGGGGAGTCTCGCGCTGCCTGCCTGCCTGCCTGCCTGCAGCCTGTCGCGAGAAAGATTTGCCAGATAAAAGTTCGAGTGGAAAGTCGTGTAGAAATATCCGCGATTTCGCAGATGCGAGGTTATTTTCGGTGGCGGTATCGGCTCGCAACGTGCCACTTCGATAAATCGAAAAATTCGTTTCGCCGGGCTGATCGAGAGTCACGGGACAGTTTCGATAAAGCATAGTTGGGAAATTTCCCCGGCTGAAACAAAGTTCCCGTACTTATGCGCGTTCCGAGTCCGCACAGGTAAGCGGGAGAAGTTGTAAATCGGCGAGGCGAAGCGAGGCGAGGCGAGGCGAGGCGAGGCGAGGCGAGGCGAGGCG
>NIJG01000273.1:1073518-1085129 GCA_002201625.1 Euglossa dilemma | reverse complement strand
TTTTTCCCCCCCCCCCCCCCCCGTCTCACTCCCTCACTCTCCTTCTTCTTCCCGAACCCCCTTTACTTTCCCGCCAGAGAGATATACGCGTAAAGGATTCGTTTATCTCGGGACGTCGTAAGTTTAATAGGGCGCGTTAGCCGGATCGTTTGCGATCATGCTCAGGACTGTTTGTCCGTAACTTTATTTCACATTCGTGCTACAGTGGGAATTTAACCGTGGACGATGATCCTTGCGGCATATCAATACTCCGGCACGTCGAACCACTGGTACTTTTTCGGGCTGCACGTGTCCAACTCGTACTCCAAGCATTGTCTACGGAAGCTGCGAGGAACGGTCCACTCGGCGTTAATTCCATTTCGATCGCTGTTTAGCCGGCGGTCGCGCGAATATTCGACAGAACGGATGGGAAACCGCGCTACATAGACACGCGGTGTGGAAATTACACTTACAAGGTCTTGCGTTTGCAACGGACGATAGGATAGTCGAGCCGGTAGCACTGCGTGCCTAGCACGTCGAAGTACGTGCGTCCCACTAACCCGCCGATTCCGTCTTTCGATTTGTGCAGACACTTGAGGAACGCATCGTCGCAGGCGCAGCTTAACCTGTTTAACAAATTCCTCGTTCGTTCTTCCGTTTCCGGCTGGTTCGACGTCGCGACAGCGCGCGACGTTTCGACCTGGTTCCGCCGCTGCCGGTGTTTGTCGAAACGTTCGCAATTAGAGCAACTGCTCGAGGCAGGGGAGCAGCAGCAGCTTGCCATTTCCGGTAGCGAGGCCTCTGCGCCAAGCGACCAATTTATCCAGCTCCGGCGAATTCGACGGGCAGCCGGAGCCTCTGATCTTGACTCGGGCCGCCGTTCGATATTCACCGCGAGTGATTCATGCGAGGTAGCAGCCGGCTAGGCACGCCTACAACTCTCGCCCAACGTTACGCCTAATCGCGCGCAATTTCTCACCGAACGCTGGACATTCGGTCGGGAAAAATTCCGCGTGGGCGTTCACGCGAGCCCGGCATTACCGCGATCGTTAACGTTCCTCTCGCAACGCTCGCAACGCTCGCAACGTTAACGCGATAGGATAAAAGTTGGACCGGCCGTTGAACGGCCCAGACGTTGCGTCAGACTGGGAAAGCAACGACGGCGGCGGCTGTGTGCACCGCCCTGGGAAAAGCGCGCACGCGGAGCGAGAAAAAGCATCGCTTCGAGGAAGAAGAACTAATTTAAAGCGGCTGCCTCGAGACGCGACCGTGCCAGAAAAGAAACTTCTCTCGTTGCACGGCGAACCGATGCCGCGGGCTCGGCGTTAAAGCGAGCTGCGGCAAAGCGAGCAAGAAAGGGAGAAAGGAAGAAAGGAAGAAAGAAAGAAACGAAGAAAGTTGCGAAGAAACCTGGTGTAGAAGGCGGTATTAGTCAGGCCGTGCTTGCTCTCCCCGGAGTTCATTAAATCGGGGCACATATCGTGGGTCCGGCAACACGCGTCCGTTTCGTTATGCTTTCCCAGATCGTTCTTGTTCTTCGCTTTGTTACCGCTTCCGCACCATTTCGTACCTGAGGAACAGGCGAAAACTGGTAACGAACGGCCGACGCGATCCTCTTCCACCACCCTCTATTATACCGTCTCTATATTATACTCCGCGTTCGCGGCCGTTCTCCTCCCCTCGTCTTACCTGGAAATATTATGGATATTCTCTCCATCGGTTCGTCCAGCGGGTTACCGTCCTCTCCGAATGCCCTATACTGAATCTCCCATGCGTGAACGGAGACGACGTAGAGGACGCAGAGAAGGACCCGGAGGAGCAGCAAAGGCGACGATCCCATGACGCAGGCGTGCGACCGCGGTAGAATACCGTAGGCGGAAAAGAAGGTGGAGAAAAACGAGAGCTGACGAGCGGCTGCCTCTTTGGGAAAATGTCGAGAAGCAAGGCGAAAAGCGGTTCCTTCCGGTGGTATTCGGGGTACAAGAGCGCACTTTGCCGTTCCTCGGGCTTATATGAAGAAAGACTTCCCCCTTTTCGACCCAGTTCCATTGCATCTAATCGTGAAAATTACGAGCGACCATCAACTCGCGCCCAGCCACGATAATGGCCGACCAACGAAATTTCAAACGCGGAAAAACAAGTCCGGAAGCGGACGAATTCGAACGAATCGGTGACAGGAATCCGAAATGGCACGGAACGCGCATAAATTTAACTGCTGGCCGACGTAATTTATGCGGCGAGTTAAAAGGTAAACATCGCGCGTGCGTGGTTATTAACTTTCCGCGGTGCGAAATAAAACGTTGCCAGCGTACCGAAATGTCGAAACGCGCGGATGGTTTATCGAGGTGGTCGAGCACGAATCGCGCGTCTATATATTTTAATGATCTCTGCCACGTAAATTGCTCGTTAGTTCGGATAACGAAGGAACAAAGAGGGAGGGCCGCGCGTATCCCAGCAACACGTGTCCCTTTCTGCCTGGCGCTCGCGTACAAGAAATCCCGGACCTCGGATCAGCGCTCTGCCAATCGCGATGGTTCGCGAATGAATCGCCAACGAGTCGCTATACGTCCGTACCGTCGATTCTAGTTCTTATCCTTGCAGCGATCCTCGAGGTCCGGACAAAGAAAGTGCCTGATGTTTCGCGGTCCGACTAGTCCGTCTTGACGACGACCGCAATCTGCCAGCCACAGAGCCACCGCTGTAATGCGATTTGTCGGCACCGGCCCACCGATTCCCTCTACTCGAAATCGCGTCTCCAGCCGGCCTTCCTCCACCTCGCGTTTCATTCTTTCGAGAAACTCCTGGAAAGGGTCGGGTGGCGGAGGCTCCGGGACGTGGTCCGACTCGCGGACCGGCTCCAGACACTCGCAGATTCCGTGAAGGATACTTTCCAGCCCGATCGGCTGGTAGTCGTCCGTTTCCTCGTACATCGGCTTCTCCTCGTACGCCTCCTCCTCCTCGCCGTACGATCCGTACGAGTCGTCGTCGTCGTCGTCTCGATCGGACATGCTGTAGCCCCTGTCCAGGAAATGGAAATCGGGGATAGTGGCGCGCAGCATCGCCGCGGCTGCCACTTCCTCTTCGGCCTTTTCTTCCCCGGTCTCGGGCTAAACGAAATACCCTCGTTTTACCATCGTTTCGCCGTCGTTTCGCCGTCGTTTCACCGTCGCGTCGGTAGGAAAATTAATTTTTTTTCAAGCCTCAAAGCAAACGTGCTTTCGGTCGAAAAGCAATTCGAAGATTACCATTTGCTCTGCTGCCAGAGGGAAATCGCAACGTTTAACGAACGACGAGTAAACAGCGAACTGGTTCCCGCGGCGAAATTAAAGAGACGCGGTTTTTCGACGCGTTCCTCGGAGCTGGGAAATCAGGTGGCCGATCCGAGGTGGTTTAACGTCCGTTACCATGGTATAATTAAGCCAGCGGGCACGTTTATCGAGTGCTTGCATTTTTTACACCACCCGTTGCCCCGATAACTTTCGCCGTATTCCGTTCCGGTTTTACGAACCTCGTGCCTTTGCTCCGCCTGGCGATCCATCGATCCAGCCTGGATCTCCTCCCTCGGCGACGAAACGGCCGACGGCCGGGGTATTTCCTCCACTTCCGACCGTCTCCTCTCGATAACGTAATCCTTCGAAAACTCCACCGTCCGGGAAGATCGACTTTCGCTCGGAGTAAATCCGCAAACATCCACCAGCCCGGCGGTGTCTTCGTCCTGACGGCAGGTCGATTAAAAATGACACGTTTATCCCGGGGAAAAGCGATAAAGGGATTTAATTGCCCGGCCGGGCATCGATGTACACCGGTGTCCCGCGGATTCGATCGATTCCGACAGAGTTTACCGGCGACGGTCGCCGGGCCTCCGCTAAAATATGCTACAATCGAAACGACGTTCTGTAAATTTGCGCTACGCATTCGCGATTCGCCGTTTACGAATGCCGGTGGAACACGTCGAAGCGCGGTGGAACGCGGTGGAACGCGGTGGGACAGCCGGTTCGACGCATCGAGTAATTATTTCCCCGGCCCCGTTTCGATTGCGCGCCATTCCATTTGCACCGGTGCGTTATTAACGAAATTATATTTGGCCACCGCCGGGAGAGAGCACTCGACGCTCTCGCGACCTTTTCCGTTCCATTAATCGGCCACGAGCCCGGATGGCCCTAAAAATCATTCGCCGCACACGCCCCGGCGGCCACAGCCGATAATCTTCCGCCGTGGACACGTACGTTTTTCCTCTCCGTTAAACCAAGCGTACACACACACGCGCGCGCGCGCGCGTACGTGCCAGGTGTATCGTGGAATCGAACGAGGTTTCGCCGATTCGATGAAAAACGGGATTACCTCCTGCAGGCTCTCGGACGGGGCTACGTATAATCTGGACTCGGACGTGCTGCTGGGCTGCTCGCTAACGGACACAGAAAGCTCCTTCGTGTCTTCTTCCATTATCGCGCAGGTACATTCGCCGCTGCAATCGAGTTTCGCCAGATATTCGTACAAACGGACAAAGGTCCGTAGAGGTATCATCGCGGATCCGCCTTCTGGCTCCTCCGTCAGCAATTCGCACACGTATATCATCGTTTCGAATAGATTCTGCGGGGGCAAGTCACAAAGGGCGAGTAGGTGAATCGGCGCGAAATTGTACCCGGCAACAATGGCGGGTGATTAATTTGATTCAACCGGTAACGATGATTCATCGATTCGCATTAAAGTCCGCGAATTAAATACATCCCTCCGGGAACGTTCGCGTATCCCTCGGCCGATCGTTAACGCTCCGCGGCCTTTTCTTCCCTCTCCTCGCGTCGCCGCGAAGAAAAATTCACTCCTTCCTCGTTTCGTCTCGTTTCGTCTCGAACGAAGTTATCGCGAATCGCGGGAAACGCGAGAAACAGAGACCGGGCCCCGGTATTCCTTTTTCATCCGGGATTACGTTCTCTTCGATCGATCCTCTTTATGCGCTCTCGAGAGGTAATATTTTCGACCGATAAACGAGCACGCGGCAAGTGCTGTCCTCGTTTCGACCGATCGTTTACGGGAGAAAAAAATGTCTCGATTTATGCCAGCTTATAACGCGATACAGTCGCGTAATAAAAACGCTTCTCCTTCATCGATCACGGGATCTACGGCGAGCCAGCCTGGCGGAGTAGCGAATCGATTAACGACCGGCAGGACACGCGAGGAGGGCTTACAGGCACGCTCTATTTTCGGTATTTCATAGGAGAATGTCGGAAGGGAGGTTCTATTTTCGGGCCAGACGGCTTACCTTACCGAGGAATCCGCAAGCGATCGCGAGGAATTCGTAAAACCTGCACTGTTTCTTGCCGAGGAGAAACCTGCCTGCCAGCAGGATCCGGAAAAACGTGGTCTCGGGCAAAGCGACGCCCTGCCATCTTTCCAGCAGGCTTTTCACGCACACCCTGCCCACGTGACCGAACACGTTCAAAAGGGTCCTCAGGTAACCAGGCGTGATACCTGACGGGTGGCAGAAGGGAGGGTACTCCAATCTCTCCTAAGAAAATAGCAGAGAAGGGTCTGACGAGGATTCACGGTCAGCAGTCGCTTCGATCGCTAGGCGCGTTTAGGTCATGGACGTTCCTGCCGACTCATTGACGTAGAATCGAGTTTACAACGACGTAACGCGGCGAGCAGTCGCGGCGGAAGGTCGATTCTTTCTACGCAAGCGGAAGAAAGGGCGTGGGTTCATAGGCCGTTGAAAGATCGCGTGTACCTCGCCGCCGGTTCAGGAATAAACACCAGCCGCGATCGAAGGTGAAAATTTCCTTTCGACCTTGCCGCGTTTCGTCGCGGCCGGTTAACAACCGCTCCGCCGCCGCGGCTCCTTTCGACCCAACTACTTTTTTCCTTTCCGACCAAGCTAAAACGGGACCGCGTAAGTTTCCGAGGTATTTAGCCGGGATATCGCCGAGTCACGAGCTCGGATCGAGTACGACATCGTACCAGACGCTACGCGGAAATTAGATAAGCGGGCAGAATGTTTGCACAGCTCGGATTATAAAGATTAGATAAGCGGGTCACTTTACATCGACTCGAGCGCTGCCATTTTAGAGATTCGAAGGCTGGAACGCGTAAATACTCTAATCTTCGTAAAGAATCGTAATCGACGATGTCAGGTTCACGCTCGTTGTAACATGGTTGCGGCGACACAGTTTCCCGCGAACGTCGGAGGGAAACGGCGGTTGGAAGTACAGAGTGTCGGCCGAAGAGTGATACGGAGAGAAGGAGAGAAAGAGAGAGAGAGAGTAGAAAGGCGGATGTAAAAATGTCGCAGACAATGTCTCGGTCGGAGCGTAATCCTTGGAGTATCGTATCGGGTCACGGACGGGGTGGTTTGTGTCGGGGCGAGGTTCCAGCGATCGCAGCCGCGGACGAAAAATCGTAAGAGAGCGGGACTAGGAAAATAGGAGAATCCGATAGTTCAAGGCTCGAATCCCGTGACTGGATTCTATTCGTGTCCGGTCACGGACGTCCTCCATAATGTATCAGCGTTAAAAGAGAAAAGTCCTGCTGGGCGGTGGGTCGGCAGCGCAACCGATAAACGACCAGCGCGGTTCCGACCCAGCGAATTAATTTATAGCGATCCTTTCGATTAACCGAGTTAATCGATTTCCCTCGGTCTCCGCG
Source organism: Euglossa dilemma (assembly GCA_002201625.1). Classification (NCBI taxonomy): domain Eukaryota; kingdom Metazoa; phylum Arthropoda; class Insecta; order Hymenoptera; family Apidae; genus Euglossa; species Euglossa dilemma. The sequence goes on along the minus strand of NIJG01000273.1, from coordinate 1,078,511 downwards.
CCGCTAGCCTCAACGAATCCCGATTAAATCTCGGAAATTTAGACCCGGGACCAGCGAACCCGAGGAAATCTTCGAGGAAAAGGTGACCCCGAGGCTGAATTCTCGAGCTTTTAATTTAAAATCGCCCTAAATCTCGGCAAATCGCGCGTGCAGCCGACGACGTTACGTCTGCGAACGAAATCGATCGTTCTTGGGAGGAAGTTCCGGATCGCGTCCGCGAGGTTTCTCGGAGCATCTGCGGGTTAACCGGAGGAGACCGATTAAACGAATCGGAGGATGCAAACGGGAGGAAAAGAAAGGAAGCGGCATTAACTCGAGTCGAATAATTAAATTTCACCGGCGGATCGATTTACTTATCTATCGGCTTAATTGGCCGGTACAAACGGACCGGGGTGAAACGCGGAGCGTACAATAGAGGGGCTGTGGAAAAGATTACGCTTAACGACGCCACTCGAGCGGCCGCGACCAGTGCAACGAACGTCCGTTGAAACCGACTTTAATCGATCCTTTGTAAGATAATAGGCACGTGGAAAAGATACGTCAGCGACACACGCTCGTAAGGAAAGAAGGAAAGCAACGCTCGGTCCGATTTCATTTTCCGCGATCTCGGCTGCCGTCCTTTGCATCCGGCTGGCAGCGTTATCTCTTCCTCGAAGAACGGTTTTAACGTCTGCTGCGCGGTGCGGGAAAAGGGAGAAGAAGGCTGGAGAAAATTACCAAGAGGTTAGGCGCTTACTTTCACAGGCGGAACGTCGCAGTTGGCGAGGGCTCGAAAATAAGCGCACGTCCATTGCAGAAGATCGTAGGGTTGGGTACGAATGGCGGCTTTCGCGTACTGTTTCAAGATGTGCGGGAACGTCGGCGGAATGTTGATTTGCTCCGCGCAGTAAATGTCGGACATTTTTGACAGGGGAGAAAATCGACGAGCAACGATTACCCACCGCCGACGACGTTTCGATTCGATATCGCGCGCCGCGGAAAATCGTTACCCGCCGCGGCTCGCGCCAAGAATTTCAAACGAGACTTTGCAAGCCCGATACCACCGCCGCCCCAAGCTCCCGAGCTTTCGCGTTCCTCGTATAAAAGACTCGGCTCTTGCCCCCCTCGGAGCCTCGCTTTTCGACTCCGGCCTCGCGAACGTATTCCACGATTATGTAAAAATATACTTCCTCGGAGACGATAAATTACGCGCGTGCCGCCTACTTCTGGGTACTACTCGTTCCGCTACTACCACCGGCACGCTTAACTACCTACGTGCCTCCTCCTCCTTCTCCTTCTCCTTGGATACCCGGTCGCGGAAAGTCGCGATATCGGATATCTATTTATTATTTACCCGGTGCCTAGGAAAATATCGAGTCATCGATCGATCCCGATGGAACGCTCGGCTATTTACCTTCTGCTCGCTGAAATGTCCCATGGTTCTATACCGCGGATCGTCGCGCCTATATATGCTCGAATCTTCGAGCTGGAACGATATAACCTACTCTGGCAGAAAAGCAACAGCGGCGAAGCGACCTATAGAAACCCGTGGCGTATCGGTTTGTCACGCTTTTCTAGCCTGGTTTCGTATCCGTTGGAAAAATCAGACACCGCGGGTGAAAGGTGATCGCGGTGGACAGTGGCGGCACGTCCACCGTCCAAATGCCACCGATCGATCAGGTATACACCCTTTGTCCGGGTTATTAGACGGTCGTTATCGCGACGGTCGCTCGGTTGCGCGTGCACGCTTTCCTTCGCAGCCGGATCTCGCGTCGGATGCATAATGAATCACTGGCTCGGAGGACGAGGTTCGCCGCCCCCTGGGTTAGCTTTCGGGGTTAGGTTTCGGGCCCCTCGCCGAGCGGCGTTTTCTCCGCTCGGTTTGTTGTCTTCGTCGAGGCCACCCCTGCCCGAGTGAGTCCTCCTTCTCCCTCCGGTGACTACTCCGGCGTAATGGCCGGGAATAGTTTCCAATCGATCGATCGGGACGAGTGGCTCTTCAGCCGCGGCGTCGAGCTCGGAAAAAGGACACCCCTACGCGCCAACGAATCCGCCAACCCCCTCGCCAACCCCCGCCGTCGGCCAGGTACCCGGCCCTCGCATACGCCGCTGCTCCGTTCCTTCCTTTCCTCCGCATGAATATCGAAAGCCGGCTGAAACGCCACCGGAAGCAATTCCACGGTGTCCCTTGGGAACGACCTCGGAGTCGCGAGTGCAACGGGCCAATAGCGACGCCGTCTTCTCGACTAAACCCCGCGGAACGCGGCCCAGTCGGCAAAACGAACAGCTCTTTGACCACCCGCCTCTTTTTTCTCCCTTCCACCCGCCAGTCGTTCAGATATCCGCAGAGATTTCCTTTTCGCGACTTTTCGCGCGTTTCTCCGCGGAAATCTCGGCTGCGTCTGGCGCGCGAAACGGGCGAGGTTTTTCTGAAAAAAGAAAGACGAGGAAAAGGGAAAGGAATTGCGCGGCTGCCAATTTTATCACCGCTATACAGTCGCGCAGCTTCCTCCCGCCGACTTTCCCGCGGCGCGACACGCGCCGAAAGCGGCGTTTCACGGCGCAATAAAAGAGTAGGTAGCGGCAACTCGTGGCGAGGCCACCTCCGGAGTGCGTCTCTGGGACACGTGTTGATTTTTCGCAATGCCGAGCATTCGTCGGTCAGGTGAAAAGCGTCGAAACCAGCCGCGTCGGAAATGCCAGGCGCATTCTGCACGATCCGACGCACTTCCGCGGAATGACGCGCACAGCCGTCGCGAAGAATAATCAAAGACCCGGCGTGGAATAATCAACGTTCCTCGCGATGAGACGCGTCGGAGAGGAGCGAGAGATAGAAAGCGATCGCGAGGCAAGTTTGAGGGAAAAACGGTTGGACGAGGAGGCGGTAATCGCCCTCGATTACCTCGATTACCGCGATTACCGCGATTACCGCGATTACCGCGATACGCAAACGAGAGCTCGCGCCGGCGATGCTTATCGGCGTAACGCGCGCGTCGAGGAGTACGAAAATTGCCGCGCGACCGAGCGTCGCTATAAATACCGGGAAGAAGGCTCGCGCGTGTAAACAGCGGCGCGAACGCGGCCGACGTGAAAGTATCGGATCGAGGACGGGGAAGAGGAAGGTGATCGATCGGCGCGACGAGTCGAGACCAAATCGACGCGGTGATTTATAAAAAAGCAAAGTGCACCGACGAAAGGGTTGCCGGTGGTCGCGGGAAGATTGATAATCCGTGGCGAGGAGGACGTATTAAGATAAATGGTCGGACAGCGAGGGTCGGCGAGGCGTAAAAACGAAGCGTTTTCCCGAGGATTGGCGATGGGATGGCGATAATTAGGGAGAGAGGGCGACGTAGGAAACGGCGGACGCGTAACGCGGAGCCACTTCCGACGCCTACGTACCACTGGAATACGTTGTTACGCAGACGCGTGGATGTGTCTGCGGAGAGCTCGCGAGGTGTAAGCCGCAACCTCGATGAATACCCTCGAGTAGCAACGCATAATGTATGTCCGCATAGTAGTTACGTGACCGGGGAACGAAAATAGAAGCACCCACCCATTTTCCGTCACGCTAACTCGTGCACGCGGCCACCAGATAAGTCTCGCGAGCACGTTTCCTCGAGAACGGTAATTCCTCGGCCGGAAATAAAGAAAACCGATGGATAGAGCAGCGGCGACGGTGACCGGTTCAACAGCCTGGAACCAGACCGGTCGCTATCGCGTCCGATAATAAACGGATAATAAACGGAATCGGAAGAAATTAGCGCGGAAAGGATGGCGCACTCGATTAAACCGCGCGAATTAGCCGGTTAATCCGGAAAAGAGAGTACTCGGAGGAGAGCGCGTGGAAAGTAGGTGTATCGGGAAATTGGCCAGGGCGAAAGGTTTTGGAAAGGTTTTGGAAAGGGTTAGGCGGCGGAGAGGTTAGACGCGTGGCATAGGTCGGAAGAAGGTTAGGCGACGTTAGGCGTGTAAACCGCCGAGAGTTTGTCTTCAAAGGCTTAAGGGAGAGGGGAAGAGAAATTATGCAATAACCGTGCCGCTAGGAAATGCGGGCAGCGCTGGTAATTCTAGTTGAACGTAGAACGATACGAGAGGAGGGCGAGGCTCGTCAAAGTAAGCCGAGGGACTAAAAGGGACTTAACCCTCGAGTGCATAATTCATAACACATTAGAGTCGGAGAAGCCGTGATCTCGATGCTCGCATTAGACGGCCGTTGCGTAATGTCGGCCAATTAAAGCCAGGCCGAACGGGACACCGGGCAAACGAACGGGACCAATGGAGAAAAATTTCCCCCTTTTCCTCCCGTGCTCCATTGGCGAATTATTAAAACGTCGATACGAGCCGAGACGCGATCGCTCCGTCCCAATTTGAATATTTCCATCGGGCGAAACGCTGCCGCGTGTACGTCCGAGGATGGAAAATTGCAAATTGTAATTTCGTTATTCTTTCCAGCGAAGCTGTCTACCGCTTTCTTTGATCGTCCGCGCATCCGATGCGGAAAACAAGATTACCGTTTTACATTGTGCATCGGTCGGAAGAACGGTCGAGAGGAGAGCTCTCTTGGAGGAAATTTCTGCCAGGTGTCCGGGGAACCTTTTCGTTTAACATCGGGATCGGTTTTAACTAGCCGTGGAAAAGCGGAGTTACGGGCTAGGGTTTCGATGCCGATTCACTGCCGCGGCGAATAAAAGCATCGCGAGAAAATACGGTGGGAAATCTATCCGGGGAAGCGAATCGACGTGGCCGGTGAAAAAAATTGGAGAAAAAGATGGAGAAAAAGTCGGAGAAAACGGCCGAAGAGAGATCTCAATGGCATTATCCTTGGCAGTCGCATCCAGTTTGTGCTCGATAATTACGCGACGTCTCGGAGGGTTGAAGCAGAAGGTCAACAGGGGGAAGTCAAGCGGAATTCTGGTGCGCTGCGGAGCGCGATCAAGCGATTAGATCGCGCCTGCGACACAAAAGCCGGTGGAAGACCCGGGCTGAGTCGACGGCGGCGGCGGCGGCGGCGGCG
>NIJG01000273.1:1060753-1072565 GCA_002201625.1 Euglossa dilemma | reverse complement strand
GAGAGAGAGAGAGAGAGAGAGAGAGAGAAAGAGGATCGAAGAGGCTTTAAAACGTTTAAACGGGCGGAAGGGCAGAGGCGCTTCCGCCGCGTAGAAATAATGGATAAACTCGATGCTTCGTTCCTCGTAAAATTGCCCATTTTTATTATACGAGCTCGGTCTCGCGCGTGAAACGAGTACCTGTCCCGTTTCTAGGCGTTTGTATCCGTTGTATAGAGTAGCGGACGAGCGCGTCGGGGTTGCAGAGCGAAGTTAACAAGCACCGTATAGGTAAATGGTGGCAACGTTTCGGACCGCGATATCGATATCCATAAGGGTGGAACGACGCGAAGCAGCATCGGAATGCGCGTAAATCCGGCGATATCGGTATGTAAGTGGGTACGTAGCTGTTGGATCGGGAAGAAACGGGACTGGGATTCGCGGAGAATTGGCGATTAATCTCGTGGAAATCTGATGGAAGGCTGGTGGAAGGATTTGCCGAGGAATCAAGGAATATTCTACTTTCTAAGAGACGCGAGTTCGTTTGGATATAGGTTGGCAATTACCGGCGCGATATCGAACGAGGTATCTAATCTCGAACGCTCGACGAAGAATGCGGGTTGAACTTTCTCCGGCGATATGCCGGTGTATGCTTTATTACGAGAAACGACAGCGATACGACGGTGGAAACTATGATCGATCATCGGTTGCAGCGGAGCGGACAAGAGCGTAGAGTTCCAATGCCAGCTTATACGGTCGAACGGTCGTTTTACGCTAAAGTTGGCACATCGGCTTGGCGAATGCGGGTTATTCGATCGTGCGACGATCGATGCGATTTCGCGCCGTCCTCGTCTCGCTGTTTCGATTATTTTCCCGCGGAACGGAAATACCTAAGTCCGGGCCGACGACCTTCCGACCGGTCCTCCGATAATCCGATAAACTACCGGGCGGAGTAGCCAGGTTCGCGTAATTGCTCGATCAATTTTCTCGCAGCGGCAGCGGCGGAGGCGCGTGGCGGTGTGTAACAACGCGGTGTTACACCCCGAGGAAATCGAGAAACGTTACCGGTAACGAGAGCGAACAGCTCGCTCGGTTCCCACCACCGGTTCCACGCCCGTTTCCTTCGGCCAATTTGAATACAGATCGACACGCGGCGACGTTATTAAGTCGATGCAGGAATTCCCGACGTTCCGAGAGCACCGCGAGAGCGAAAGAGCGAGAGAGAGAGAGAGAGAGAGATAGGGGGGCCGGAACCGATCGAACCGAGTTTCGCGTCGGACAATGGCTGACAGCGGTAAGAGAATTCCGGCAGGCGAATCGCGAGCGGAATTGCAAAGGGACGGAGAGAGAACGAACAACCGGCAGAGCCTCTGCTCGTTTCGATTGATATACGCTCCTCGTTTTTTGTTCCCGAAAAAGGAGAAAGAAGCCTGAAATATTAGCGGTCGACCCGTCCCTCGCGTGTATCCCCGCTCTAAAACTGCAAGCACGATTCATTCTCGTTCGAACGTTAATCACCGGCCGACTGCTAGGCATTTTCATTACGAGCCGCACGATATCTGCGTAAGTAGGATGCGAAAGCGGTGCGCGCGGTAAACGATATTAAAGCGACACGGACTTATGGCCGTTTACGGTTTAGAATAACGCTCGCGCGGCCTATTAAATCGCCTATGAGAAACGATCGAAATCGTTGGCCGATTTTACGCAACCGCCGATGCACGCGGTCCGCGGGCTCGTAAAAATTTCACGCCGATCTATCTCCGCCATCACCCGCCCTCGTCCACCGTGGTAATCGCTTTTCTCCTCGCTTTTCTCCTCGCGAAATATGGAAAAATCGTTTCCGCTGACTCGCGGCACGCGAGCAAGTCGGTGCAAGAGAGAGAACGCGCGCGCGGCTCGCGTGCCGCTGCACGCGCGGCGCGTTTATTCGCGCGAGTCGACCCGCGCGACACACGAACACGCGGCTTTACGAGCCGATCCATACCCAGCAGCCTCGGTTATCCGGGTTAACTGCCCTCCGAACGCAATTTATACTCATCGCGACGGACGCTCCGAACGCCATAGCGTAACTCGCGGACATTCTGGCCGGTAACGCGTCACCGTTCCACGATACCGCGAATTCTCCGCTCCTCGTACACGCCTGCCTATGCATATACCACTGGTTATCGACGAACCGCTAAAAGAGTTCTCGACCGAGAGCGATCGGGACCGAGAGAGAGAGAGAGAGAGAGAGAGAGAGGGTTGTTGCCCGGGGGTTAAAACGAATTATTCCGTTGGAAAGAAAGTTTCGACGGCGCAAAACGTCTTTTGTATCGGGATTCCGAGTAAACATCGCTTTTTTTTTCCCATTCACCGTGGTAATTAGTGCGGCGGAACTATCGGGAAGAGCGGGCCGGGGAAGAGAATGAATCTAACGAAGCGGCAGAGAGACGGGGGGGAGGGAAATAAAAACGCGGTATCCCGAGCGGCGGCAAAAAGCTGGAAGATATTCGGTGGACGGTAACTTGGCTAATTGCTGCCGAAATTGCGTCTAATTGACGGGCAGACGCTTCATCAGCGTTACTAGGAAAACTGCTCGCAGCAGGTGGTCCTCGGTGCCCTTCGTCGCTGCCCCTCCGCGGGGTTTGTTTCGCCCGGGGCCCCGCGGGGAAGGGAGGGGAACGGAGAGGAAGGGACACGCGGATGAAGAAGATGCTGACAACGAGCCAACGTTCTTGTCAGTTACTACCACCGGGCGGGGAGAATTTCCCGCTGCTGCTTCAGCGGATCGTGCCACCGCTTCGCGTTACGACTCCCTTTCTTCGAGTTCTCGTCGACCTCGAGACCGTAAGTCACCACCTCTCCCTCGAGTCGACGGTCTCTCTTTCGGGGTCGAGTACCGTCCCCGCCGATTCCTCGCCTTTCCTTCTCACCTTTTTCCTCCCGCCGATCAATCCCTCTTCTTCTACCTCTCTATATATCTCTACGTCTCTCCGCGTAGATCGGTCTACGGCGCGGTCGGCCGAAGCAAAGACGATTCGAGGCGAAAACTAAGTCGTATACGCTTGCGCGAATGCTATGTAACCGCGCGTTGCTTCGTTCCACCGAATTAATGCCCGGCGGTGCGGTGGTGCTGGTTCTCCAAGGAAATCACGCGGCGAACGAAAGGGTTAAGCGGCAGGTTACGCGAGCCGGCGATCGGGCGAATGTAAATCTTTGCGACGCGTCTCTCGTCCTTAGCTTGTATAATTTAACGACATCGAGCCGGGTAAAAGCGGCGCGAGGTTCGGCAAACAACCACTCCGAGAGTCCACGGTCCGATGTAAATCTCTATTTTTTCTAAAAGTAAACCGATTAATAGAGGCGAAGCGGAGGTCGTTTTATTCTCGTCAACGCTTTGCCTTCCTCTTCTCAGCCGGAGGTTCGCGCGCAAAATCAATACCGGATTCGCAATTTATTCGCTCCAACACGAACGCAACAGATGCGAGCTAACAGTCGGGGAAGAAATAAAGCGTTTTAACGGAAATATTTTGTCCGACACGGAAGTACATGCACATACACGGGGACGCGCGCGCGCGCCGCGTAGGTGTACGCCGTACATATGTACGCGGTGTCGCTAAAACAAACCGAGGCAACTTCCAAACGGCATTCCATTCGACTCGGAATTGCGAGCGAGTCGCACGAGCGCGTAGAATCGCGAAAGCCTCCGGTTCTAACTTACAGTCAGCCTTTATTCCCGTGGAAAGGAGTTTCCCGAGAATACTTTTCAAGTTCTTCCACTGTGTCTCGTTCCGAAAGTACCGTTAAAAATACTCTTTTCTATCTCTTTCGGCCAGAAACGTCTTAGGCGTTAAAAAATTGTCCCGCTGCTGTTGCAAAGTTCTCGCGTCGCGAGCGTAGGACGAGTAAACTTTTAAGAGGTCGTCGTCTATTCGAAGAGCAACGACTATACCAGCCCGTGTAGCCACCCGTTTCACCCCTTTCGTAGCCGCCCTCTGTGTAGCCGAGGTGCGGCAACGGATCACAGAGAAAGCGGCGAACATCTCGGCGCGGCGTCGTGTCGGATCCCTCCTAACGAGGACTCGTTCAGGCTTGATTTCATTTTCGGCATAGGAAGGCCTTTTGGCTGAAAAGCTCGCAATCACCGGGTAATATCTAGACGACTCTGGTAGAGGGTGGGCGGCCGCTGCCATGACGGACGTGACTCGCGAGAGCCGGAAAATACGCGCGGGGTTCGCCGGGATTCGCAGGGGGTCGCAGGGGGTCGCAGGGCGTCGCGGCGGAATAAAATATCCTGCTATTGTGCCGCGAGACGTCGAGGGAAAATAACACGGAATCGCGTAGCAATGACGGAGCGATAATATAAGGAAATACGAGCACATTCGTAACAAAAGTTGCCGTTCTTATCGCCCTCGGCGAACACCATTAGCGTTTCCTTGCATCACCGGTATATCACGGCGGATATTTTCGGAACGACCATGCATCCCGCGTTACACCAGAAATTCTTGGCAAAGTAATTTAACGTCAGCGAGTTGCGTTCCGGCGCAATCTTAATCAATTTCACGGCGTATCCGACGTATCTCGAGGAAAACATCCACCGGCGGCGACGCACGCTCCACCAGCAACCGAGGAATGCGCGACGCATCCTCTTCTCTGTCCTCTTACTCTAACCCGCTCAAAGGCTGACCCCTTCCTCCCCGATCAGCCTATCGAGCGCAATTTTGCTTTCCAAAGTATGGAAATTCCCGGCGAGGTCTCCTCTTCTCTCTAAATATATCTATCCGTCTATTTCTATCGCGCGGAGATTATGCTCCAAGACCTTGACACGGGACGTATGACTTAATTACATACGGGGTACCGGCAGCTTCGTTAGTATACCCATCTAGCATTCAAGCCGCGCGCGCTATGGCCGTGTTAACCGTGGAAACCCGGTAGGAGGAAATCGCAAAATGAAAGACGGTGGAAAAGTCGCACGCCTTCGGAACGTATTCCCCGGTCTTTGTCGTTGGAAACATTTGCCTCTCTGCAGGCAGCGCGTTTCTGCATTCGAAGCCCGTGGCACCGATCTAATATAAAAGACTAATGTAATATGTATTTCAATGTATGTACGTGTATGCAACGAGCATAAGCAGGGAGCTGGTCTTAACGAGGTCTTGTCGAGGTCTGATTTAATTTTCAGGACACGGAGGCATTCGACTGATAATACTCGCTCCGTTGCCGAAGAGAACTGTAGCTGGCGCGGCAAACGCATTTGTCGGTTGTTCCTCGAAACGGAAAGGAAAGAGAGAGAGAGAGAGAGAGAGAGAGAGAGAGAGAGAGAGAGAGAGAGAGAGAGAGAGAGAGAGAGAGAGAGAGAGAGAGAGACGAGCGTGCGAAGGAGGAGAGAGAAAAGAGGGAAAAGAGAAGCGGAAAAGGCGAGTCGGTTTCGCGAATAATTATCCGGATCGATCGGATCGATCGACCGGCAAATACGATATTAATTACCGCGCCGATTATCGCATCGAGGAATAACGCGTGCGAATTATCGTCGTTACACCGATAACGGATGGCTAATTATAATGGAACCGGTGGAATTATCGCTCGTTATCGCGCAGATTGATCCCCGGCATCTCCCTTTATTCGCATTCGTCGCGGCAAAGAGGGAGGAATTATCGAGGCTGGAGGTCCAACGAATTATCCGTACGAGCCGGGATTTATTCTCCGCGGCTACTTGGAGATACTTGCTGCCCGACTCTCTAAAGGCTCGTTATGCTATCCTAGTCGCATCTAAATGCGCCGCTCGGCGTCTCGCGTTTGCATTCAAAGCGTAAGGCAAGTCGGAAGCGTGTTTACATGTGCCTTCGCGTAAAGCGGCTAAAGTGGACCAGGCGAGTGACCAGTCCTAACGAGGCCTCGTTTGCGGCTTGATCTAATTTTCCAGATGCCACGCGGTCCGATGAAAAGCTAACGGTCAGCCGTGCTCCTCGGTCATCAGGGATCATGTCCACCGGCGGAGCGTAAAGGGTTCGGCAGAGGGTGTGCCACCCAGGGCAAGGGCGGCACGGCGAGCAGGCGGAAGAGAAAGAGAATGAACGAGAAGAAAGAGACGTTGTCGGAGAAAAGAGCAGCTACGGCCGGATCAGCGCAATTTAAGAACCGCAGTCTACGCTCGTGCACAAACTTAATCCGTCCGATGCACGGAATGCGGAATGACGGAAACTGTCCTTCTGTATATCCATCTCGAGAAATGGAGTTTCTTCGTCGAGTATCCGTACCGGAATACCGAGAGAGAGAGAGAGAGAGAGAGAGAGAGAGAGAGAGAGAGAGAGAGAGAGAGGAGACTTTACAGCCGGATATTTGTTTTTCCGGCCTGAATGCTGAACACTCCGTCGAATGAAGTATTCATAACGAAAGGGAGGACGTATACCGGGGAAAAAGAGAAGCGTTTCTTCCGCGAGAAAGTTAATTGGACGAAGCTGAAAGACGCCGAGGCCCGAGGATCTCTTTCTCCGTCGCGGCGCGGCGCGGCTGCTCGCGAGCGGCACCGAGTACGCGATTAATTTTACCGCGACGTCTCCTCGTTCGCCGTCCATCTCCGACGAAACCCGGTCAAAGCTGCGAAAAGTCGATGCCCGAGATATTTATTTTCGTACCGGTGACGATGTATTAATATCGCCGCTAGGAAAGTATAGTTACCGGGTGGAATTTTCGTCTAGGTAGAATCGGGCGAATTGGATTCGGGCTTAGCGGTGTCGAAACGCGGTTAAATCCGGAATCCCTGTCGACTACGTCTGAATTACGAATCGAATGGAAAGGAGAAAATAGACGGATGGCGAAGAAAGGGAGGCGGGAGAGGAGATGGTGGAGGCTGATATCGGACAGATGTCGCGTCGAATGTGCAAACGTGGAAACGAACGCGGTGCAGAAACTGGAACGGGAACGAAGAACGGTGACGAGGATGCAAATCGACGCACATGGACGCACATGGACGCACATGGACGCACATGGACGCAAATGGATGCACATGGAGGCACGCGTGTGCTCGTAATCTGGCGCACAGGCCACGACCCAACACGCGCAATCCCGCGGAGACGCCCGGCGTCTCCGATCCTCCGATCAGCCGATTACTCGGGCATTAAACCACGCGAATAATCACCGGTACCCTCTTGCATTCGCGTCTCTGACGGGAAGGAAGGAACGGGAAGAAACGGGAAGAAAAGGGAGGAAAGGAGAGTGGCTCGCCGCGCGGCTATCGCGGCATAATTGATCGCCGGCGAACAAGAGAAGCGCCGTATAATAATTCTTCGGAAGCCATAACGCGTCGTAAAAGTACAGCGATCCCGATGAAACTAATTTAACTACCCTCCCCGCGAAATCCGCGGGCGAAATTCATATTGCCCCGGTGTTTCTCGTTTCCCGTGCAATCGATCCTAAAGGCGGCAGCTCTCGCCGCTCGTACTTATTTCGTCGACTCGATTTCACCGCCGGTTCTATTCGTTATCGATCCCTGTGCTTGAAGACCGGGAAATTAAAGCACCCGCGGGGACTTGTGAATCCGCGCCGATTCTGTTCCACCGTGCCATTCAATTATCGAATAACCGGAAAGCTCGCAGTCTCTAGCCAAGCTGCTTCCCGTATACCGCTGCATCGTAAAATCCGGTGAATGGCACGTTGTCGTTGCGTTTATTCTTTCCCTCGTCTCCCTTTTTTCCCCCCTTTCGCCCCTTTTCTCCTTCGCTTTATCTCCCTTTGCCTCTTTTCCTGCCGATTCATACGCGTTCTCTCCCTCTGTCGCTCTCTGTCGCTCTCTCCGGCGAAACGCCCTCGCTTTGACCCGAGCACCGTACATTTAATATATACCCACACAGATGCGTACACGCGTATGTACACGTAGGAAAATCCGCGAATGTTCACACGCACGCGTGTTTGGTATGTACGCGATCATGCACTAGATTCGCGGCTTCCGTGTTCCCAAGATTCCGAGGGTGTTTATGCGCTGCACACGCCGCAACGATCGGTACACATTTGCGGTGGATATTGGGGAAAACTCGGGAAGAGGACGGAAGACGAGGCGGAAGAGGAAAGGGTTAAAAACCGGTGGAAGCGTGGGAAATGCTCGAGAGGGAAATCCAAGTGGCGTCCTTTCGCCGAGGAATTCTTTTTTCGGTGGCTGCGAGCGCACCCGCGTCCAATCGGTCCTTCCGATTAATAAATTCTCCGGTTCCCCGATCAACGGGATATTAAGTATCGATTCGACGTCTCCGTCGTCGCATTTTCTCCTCCGCGAGGTTTCGAAATCGAACCCCCTGCTGTGGATCGTGGAAACGGGGTAAAAGTTAACCGACGCGCTTTCCTCTCGGAAATTAACGGGCCTGGGCTTTTTCACGGCGGAAACTTTCGGCGAATCGTTGACCAGGAAACAAGCGTGTTTCCAAAAACACGACCCCGCCGGAGAAGTCATTAACGCGACTCCGAGCCAAAGTTGCAAGGCGGAGGATTCCCGTTCTGTAACGCTCCCGAAGACTTTTCAACTCGGTCCATAAATCCTCCGGTCTGAAATTCGAAGTAGCTTTCGCAGGACTTGCGCGTAATTTCTCGAGGACGGGGAACTCGGCTCGGGATTCGCAACCGGCCGAGACGAACGCGAGGGTGACGAGCAGGATGACCGCGATGATCGCTTTCGGTTTTCATCCGCGAGTAAAAAGCGATTTTGACCGGGCCCGTTTTCTGAAATCCGTCGTTTACGAGCTCGATGTTTCTCCGGTTCTCTCGTACGGAGCAGTTCGCGACGCTCTGCATTATGCATTCCGTAAGTTTGAAACGGTTCAACGTGCAACGATGCGGCTTTGCACGCTTTAACAAATAATACCGCCGGTTACATTTCTGCAAACGTGTCCCGCGATACGCGTGCTCCATGAAATTTTAATACCATCTGACGTATTAAGGGAACAAGCTGCCGAGTTTTCGCCAAACTATGATAACGACCGAGGGCCGCAGGCGAACGTTTTATCATACATCGAGTTTAACCTAAGTACTTTTCGAACTCGAATTCTCTCGTTCGAATACGCTTGCCGATGAACCTTCCCGGCATATTAAAAAAGTTTCTCCCCCGGAATTCCACGCGAGGCATTCCCTCGATCGAGATCCCTTTCGATTAGATGTATTCTCTAATTAAAAAATTCCACGTAATATCGACCTTCCGGCTGGCCGATCGGGATACTCTCCTAGGGCTGTCCGTATACGTATATACATTCTAACCGTCCGTCGCGCCATCCGTCCACTCTCCTTTACCCTTCCACCTTTCTTTCTCTTTCTTTCTCTTTCCACTTTTTTCCCCGGGACGAGAAGATAACAGGCGATATCGTGGAGAATTAATAGTACCCTGGGGAATTTCAATTTTCCGTTCGCGCGGCGGTCGAATCGACTTTCCTCCGGGTCTCGCGCCCGCGCGTTCCGACCTTCGCCGCGCAAAACGTCGTCGCCAACATTTTACAATATAATCGCGTGATCGTCGAGGATCTCTCGCGAGAAAGGCTCGTAGCGAGAGGAGAGAAAAAGAGAGCCGGCGAGGGGGCAAGAAGCGGCCGGGGCGGAGGGAAGAAAAAAAGATGGAAAGCGGAATGAAAAGAGGAAAGAAGAGGAAGAGGAGGAGGAGGAGGAGGAGGAGAAGGTCTGAGTGGACTGCCGTCGGCACTCGCGACGCTATAGTGGCACTCGCTTCTACCCTCTTTCGCGAGCCCGACTGCCAAGCCGACTGCCAAGCCGACTGCGAGCCGGCGATCTCGTCTCGAGTGTCCCACGGAACTCGCGACGGTGACGCCGACGTCGACGTCGACGTCGACGCGACCTGTCGCTATTTTCCCTGCTCACCCTCGTCTGCCCTCTTACCACCGCCTCGTCGGCGCGCCTCTACTTTCTTTCGCGCCCGATCGCCCGATAAAACGTCTGGGAAAAAAAGGTGCGACTCCGCTTCGGGCATCTCGCTTCCGTTCGCTTTCGTCACCTTTGACCGACAGCCACCGAGCACGGAGGAGAAACGCGCGCGAAAGGTTACGCGGCTGGCGCTAAGACGAACCGAATGGAACGCGTGGAAAACTAGCGTTCGCTAATCGCGGCACGCTCCAGCGACTCTTCTATTTTCGATGCTCCATTTACGTCTCGGATGACAGAACGTAATAGCGCGGCGCCGCGGCGCGCAACGATCGCGTAGGAAGTATTCTCCGCGTTAGCTCGGTGTTTTCATCGCGAGTGACGGGCAGATGACGATCGTTCGTTTCATCGTCGGCAGACACACGGAGCTTCCGAATATGTCGTCCGCCAAGGATGCGCATAAACCAGCCGAGAGAATGAAACGCGCAACCTGTCCCGTGCTACTTTATGTGTCGCCTGTAATATGTAAATAACGCTGTATACTAACTAGAGCCGTCTTCCGCTTTACCCTCCTCGAGCGCCGCGCGATCGATGTTCTACATAGCCGGTAGGAAATCCAGCGGAAAGAATATACGCGTCTGTCGGCTGTTTCGGTTTGACTAATGGCCACCGCGAGACCGAAGGAGAGTAGCCGAGAGAGGAGAGAAAAAGCAGCTTACGTTCGTATTTCTTTCTTTCCACTTATTACCATCGCATCATCGAGGATGCTCTGCCGGCGCTCTCACAGCCACTCACGGACCTACGAGCTTCGATCCGCGACCACAAGTGGCCAGCTTTTTTCCCACCTTTATCCCGACCGAGCACGGCTCCAATCACTCTCGATATTCCCAAGAGGCCGAGGACTCGTCTCCGCGCGACGACCTACGTCAACTTTCGCCGTGGAAATCAGCCCTGCCGGCGGCGGAGCGCGCGTTCGACTTCGGGTTGTCGCGGCGTTAATTCGTCGCGTTATCGTTAACGGGGGTTCGAACGCGGGGAAGAAAGGAGAGGCTGGGCCGGGAAGTTTGCTCGTATAGGTGTCTCGCGCCGCGAGTTACTCGGCAAGTTGGAGCACGCGGTAACGAGGTAATGTACATGCTGTTCGCGTGTTTCAAGATGCGCTCCGGTCTGTTCCGTATTACCGTGGCTAATTGAGTTACGACCCTCTGTTCGTTGTTATTATTAATTAATATAGTCGTTAATTAGACTAACGCGAGCGAATAGGGGTCCGAGGCTCGGCCGAGCCGAACGAGGACGCGGCGTGCGGAACGGACCGTGATATTTTTCTCGCGAAACTGGCATGTGACGAGTCGCGATAAGCCGGCAGGAGCATCGATCTGTGGGAACGACGCTCGGCTAAAAGAGAAGGTTGCCTGGAAGGTAGCTGGAACGCGGTGGTGGCTGGACCGACGAGGGAAAAATCGCCGCGACCGATAGCGCGAGGCGACGCGGTTGGAAATTCGGCGCGGAAAGATGGAAAGGGAAGGAAAGGGAAGGAAAGGGAACGGAGCGGAAGGTATCGGAGGAGCGATCTCTGGCGGGTAACGTTACCGCAAACACCGCCACCCGATATCGAGAGTGGATCTACGGCCACAAACTGGAACGGTTAATCACGCTGCTTGAGCTCGAATTTAATATCGCGCGTACGTGTATACATGCACTGACGCGCTGCGAGTTTTCCCGAGGCGCGGCAAAGCGTGTAAAACATCGGAACGGCGGAATTCGATCGAACGGAATGGAACGGAATGGAACGCGCGCGCGGACCGATAGGCGGTTCTATTAGCGACCGCGAAAAGATATCGGCGTTGCAAATCAGATTTTCCTCGACGCGCATCGTTGAATAGCCGAATCGTGCGATGCATATCGCTCGAGCGTCGAAACCGCGTTACCCGTTCGCTCATCGCGGACCAACGAATCTAAAATTTCGTGGGAAAATCTATCGCCAGAATTCCCGGATTAACGCTGC
>NIJG01000273.1:1037143-1059056 GCA_002201625.1 Euglossa dilemma | reverse complement strand
GAGAGAGAGAGAGATGGTGGAATGGCGGAAGTGGGTTGCAGGGCTTAGAGGTTTCTCGGCGGGTGCTCGAGGAGGGTGTGGGTGGCGACACGGCGCCATACCTCCGCGCGAGAATTTTGCGAGGAAGTACGTGCTCTTCTATGCGGAGGAAAGTAGCGTCGGTGCAATTTCACAGCCGTCGCATCGCAGACACGAGGAAATGCATTCTTTCGTCTAGATTCTAGAGAAGCATCCCGACCTCGACCACCTTTCTATCCCCGCTTAAGATCACCGGCGCCGCTTTGACCGGGAAAACTGCGCAAAAACCAGACCACAGATTGGAAAGCGTCTTTTTTTCCTTCCGCTCGCTACTCCATTCATTCCCTCTTTCCGATCGCCGCGATTAAAGCCGTTTCGTCCGTTTCGCCGTCAAGGCAGCTGAAAGCTCTCTTTACCGAGCATCGATCTCGTTCGGTCACGAGGGTAAAGCTCGCGGAGACGATCGCGTGCGCGGCATTCCGCTCGGCGCCGACTAGAAGCGGAAAAGTATCCTAGCGGATCGCGCGCGAGAACGCGAGAGGAGAAAATGGAAATGAAGGAGTAAAGGCGCGAGCCGAGCGCGACACGGGAGTTAATTCGATTAGACGAGAAGCGGATACGAGATGAAACGTGTTTCGGATCTCCGATAACAAGCTGGAAGAATGGATAGGAAAAACCGGCAGCTTTGCGTGCCGCTTGTTCGCGATGACCGCGCGAAATGCACGAGCCGGGAACGAAACGTTTATACGACGAGCACGGAAAAAGCATTCCGCCATTCGATACGAGGACTCGCGTTCCTCGAATCGGATATGGATATCTCGTGGCCAGAGACCGGAGATCGATTTCAAATAAAGCGGAAAGGTAGAGAGAGTCTCGCTATTATATTTGACTTTCGACTTTCCTCCCACGTTCGCCAGGTATCCTCGATTTCACCGAGCCTAGTCCTGCCCGTTGATTCCAAGGGTTTGCCGTTTCTTCTCCGATCTCGCGGATAATAGCGAGAAAAATCTGTTTCCACGGCGTGCCGTGTGTTCAGCCGACGATATCCAGGGAGAAAAAAGGGAAGGAAATTGTCAGTTTCACCGTGTGGAACGACGACGCATCTGTCCGCGTTACGGTAGCGGGTGGATCTCGCGTACAGATGGGAACGGCTAAGAATAAAAAGCGAGCGGACAATGCGCGTATCGCGCGGAACACCTGCTTCTCTTCGCGTTCCAAAGGATACGCGTTCCGGATGAGAGGTACGCTTGTCTCCCGACAGGGTTTCCGCGTAGTTTGCCGGAACCCTTGGCTTACCTTACCTACCCATCTACCTACCTACCTACCTACCTACCTACCTATCAACCAACCTTCCGTTACACCCCTCCCTTTCCCTGCTCTTTCGAGTTCGTTACAACGGTCGATGTAGCCGGCACCAGAGACCCCGTAAAATCATTCGACTTGGTCGTTGCCAAGACGACCTACCACGCATCGCGAAATTTTTAGAGGATCCCGACCCTGACCACCGACTTACCCGCGCAACGGTCGATCGAGCTTCCCTTCTCGTTCTTTTTTCGCGCGTATTCGCTCCGCTTCTCGCACGGATATTCGCGGATCGACAACGGCGACGAGAAAATCGGGCGAAACGAGCTCGCGGCTGCCGAAAGGGAGAGCGGTGAATCGTTTGACCCCTGACGAGGGTGGAAGTCGGCGAATTGGCCAATTATTTCGGGCACTTGAAAGTTCACGCGGACTATTACGAGACGATGACGTTATATAGAACAATGGGGACACTGGATCGTAAAGTTCGGTTTGGAAGTGAAAGTCGAGGGGCGATGCAAGGTGGACGAGTTAGAACGGGCAACAAAGATAACGGATTACCGTGCTCTTCCGTCCGGGGCCTTCTTAATTCGTCCGAACCGCCGCGATAGCGAAATAACACCGCGGTGCACCTGTACCGGGAGTAGATCTTTGTTAAACTTTAAGTAAGGAAGACTCGCGCGAATTTTATTTGACACCTGATGAATGTGCTCGTGCCACGAAAAGGTAATGAGAATTCCTAGATCGTGCACGAGTCAAGTATGAAGTATCGCTCGTACGGATAATGAAACGAAAAGAGGCGAGTCGTCGGTGCGGTAGGTGGTAGAACGACACGAGTGCTCGTCGTTAGAGCCACCATGGAAACGAACATTTCCGCTCGCGTGGAAGAGAAACAGAGATTATGGAAGTTTGGAAACTTTTCTCCACCCGACGAATCCACGCGCGAGACAGGTCCAAGACGCGCTTCGCACCGATCGATTCGCGTCTACGTCGATTAGCATACCGATTTTCCTAGAAAAATCCTAGGGAAGACGAGCGACGACCGACGAAACCTCGAGTTTCCGAACGACGGGACGGTTACGAGGAGGAAGATAAACGTAACGCTGCATACGTCGGTACAAAGGTACAAAGGCAGCGCGAGGAACGCGAATAAACGTGAATAAAATGCATCGAATAATAGTTCCGTTGAACGATGAATAATGCATGATAGAATCTCGAGTGGATGGCAGGATGAAGCTGGAATACGACGAAGAACTCGATGCAACGGTAATTGATTCGTTACGAGTCCGTAAACGTTCGATGAATGAAAACTAATATCTAGGAAACAAGACGAAGCGAACGCTTATCTTTGTGGCGCGATTGACGTAACGAGAGAGAAGAGAGCGATCGAAAAGAATCGCGATATTTCCTCCGGCGTATCTGCATCGGTGGAGGGGAGGAAGAGGCGCGCGCGAAATCGAGCAACTGCTTAGCCGCATCCGGCTCGTTTTCCACTGTGGAAAATGAACTTGAACGGCACTCGAAAGTTCGAGTAGAATACGCGTTTCTGCCCGACGAGTCGGGCAACCGTGCCGCGTACAGAGGAGGTGAAAATGCGTAGTCGAGATCACTCGACGTTTCCCGGTAAGTTTCGATCCGCCCGATTCCAAAAAGGTTTGCCATTGACGCCGCGACGCGGAAAACGACCGACCATCCCCGCCACTTCCTCTGTCCGCGCGATCCCGCGGAATAAACCGCGAAAACAGGGAAATACTTTCCGTCCGCGGCCATTGAAAAGCGCGGAATATCGCGTCTCGCGCTTCTTTCCGCTCCGGTTTCCTCCGCGGGAAACATTCGACTCTGCTGTTGCCAGGCCCGATGAAAACACCCCTTTTCCCTTTATCCTCTCTCCCACTCTCTTTTCCGCGCGAAATTCTCTAAATCAGAGGCGCCTCGCTATCAAAGGCAGGGCTTGCAACGGCGGCGTCTGGTTCGCGCAAACACAGAAAAGGAACGCGTCGCGTCGCTTCCATTTACGGACAGAGAGTGCCGCGAGAGAAAGCGTGGAAGCTGGGCGCACCGTTCGATCGGATCGTTTTCGAAATCGAGCATCGCGATAGAAGAATTCCGGTGGATCGGGCTCGGCACGATGCAATTACAGCGGCCCGAGGTGAAGTCGGTACCGCGTCGAGTGGTACGCGAGCAGCAGCAGCAGCTCTTTTGCCATCCTCTTTCCTCCGGTCGTCGCGATGGTAAATGAGATTCGACGAGTGCCACGCTCGCCGACAGTTACCCCCGATTCGGTGGATCCTCGCGCACCGATGCACCGGGAAATAGAAGAGAGTACCGCGGCAGGGTGGCTGCGAGTACTCGAACCGGAGCTGACAAGGACGAAGAGGGTAGGGGACGGCGTGGCGGATTACGAGTAAAACCGGCTGCGAGAAAGAACGAGTCAAAGTAGCGGGAAGACGAGGAACTGGACGACGAGGAGGGAGAGAGAGAGAGAGAGAGAGAGGAGCGGTTGGGGCGGGGGGCACGGAGAGGAGACGCGGAAAAAGAGGATTCGCGTGGTATGCGCGGAGACACGAGGTTGTAAACACAGCGGTGGAGAGCGATAGATCGACGAAGGGATCGAAGACGAAGCGAGAGGCGGAAATAAGAAAAAAGAAAAGAGAGGCCGTGGAAGCCGAAGGAAGACGGAAAGGACAAAGAGGACACGCGTGGTTGTACGATGTCGCGGTTTCGCGTCGCCGAAGGAATGCCAAGCATCCGGTTGTCCTACGACACGACGGTGCGTCGCGGCGTCGTCCGTCATGGTGACCGACGTCCGGACGCGGTACTCGGTGGCGCCTGCTACCCCACGAGGTCTCCGATAGCGGTAAAAGCAAACAACTCGAGGCGTGTAATCGCGGAGCGAAGGAGCAAAAGGGGGGGGGGGGGATAACAAAAGAGGAGTCGCGTTTAGCAGGCGTACCGGTTTCTCTAACGATATTTTCTTTGGACGCGCGGTGGTACTGGATGGCGGAAAGTGGCGCGACGGGACTGGATGGCGTGGTCGGGGCCTCGAATCGGTCCAAAAACGGAATATACGCGCGGTGCGGTCCGGTGTTAGAGAACGAAAGTGGCATCGAGCCTCTCCCTCTCTCCGATCTCTTGAATGAATCGAGTCTCAACCATGGCACAGATACGACGCACTTACTCAGCGTGCCGCACGTGCCTGTTGTGCATACGTAATGCGTATTGACACGTCGAGTGACAGCACGCGGACCGAGTCACGCTGCGAGCCACTCGTCCAATCGATACACCGAGAACATCGGGGGAGCACCGACGATCTTGCTGTTCGGATCGACTGGAATCGAATGGAACGGAGTATGGGACGCGCGGCGGCGATAAAGGGGGAATAAGAAGAGAGACTCACCGGCTATGGCGACGAACAGGAAGAATATCCACGTATCCATGAGTATGCCGGCGAGGCGTAGCTGAAAGTTGCTGGCTGCGTACGCGAACTTGTCCATCACGCTCCAGGATGCATAGTGTGTGTCGGGTGTGTGCGTGGCTGCGTGCGTGTGGCTGGTCAGGTACCTGGCTTCTGGCCGCGATTCGTCGATCGTAGCACGGAATATCACCCACTGTCCGCGTATTCCAGCCGCGGTGTACACTGGCCGGAAAAGTCGATGAAACACCGAGAGACGGAGAGTCTCGTGTCGCGTCGTCTCACCAGCGCGGAACGTGTCCTGACACTGTCCTTCGGCTTCCTACCAGTCTCCCACGGAGCAGAAGCAGCAGCGGCACCAGCAGCAGGCTCGCATCGTTCGAGCGTATTCGCGGAGCGGCAGGCGGAGGAGGAGGCAGAGGAGGTAGAGGAGGAGGAGGAGGAGGAGGTGGAGGAGGAGGAGGAGAAGGAGGAGGAGGAAAAGGAGGAGAAGAAGAAGAAGAAGGCAGACCGCGGCTGATTCCGGCCGAGAACGCTAGCAGCTAGAGGCAGCGATCGTAGTTGGTATCGTCCGTTGTTTGGCCGAACGAACGATGCGACGAGATAGGAGGAGATGAGATGCGCTTGGCCGCACGCGTGTCCTCCTCTATCGTGCGTGTGCTACGTTTCCGTGTGCGTGCCTGCCTGTCCTACGTATCATCCGCGTGCGTTCGCGCGAGCGGCGCGACGGCGGCGAGAATAGATCGGCCGGTCCTCCGGCGACTGGCGTCCCTCGCGGACACCGCTGCTCCTCGTTCCGGTACAAGACTACGACTACTACACGCGGCTGGAGATGCGAAAGGCACGGGAATCCGTAGCGATCGTCGCCGCTTCCGAGTGACGGCGTGCACGAGAGTACGGGGCGAGCGTGCTCGTGTCCTCTCACCACCGCGTTGCCCGGAGTATTGACCGACTCGGCTCGGCTCGGCTCGGCTCGACACACGGTGCGCCGCTGTGCGGCGAGGACCAGACGAGGAGAGATGCGCAGGGGGCGCCTGCCCTCTCGCCACACCGCTCCGGCTGCGCGCGCACTCGGGCTCTCCACGCTCTCCACGCTCTCCACGCTCTCCACGCTCCGTCCACCGACCCATGGATATCGCCCGATCCACGCCGAGCCTCTCGGTGTCGCGGTGCGTCCCGGTGCGTCCCCATCTCCGTGCGGTCGCGTCCCGACCCGCGTCCCGACCCGCGTCCAAACGCCCAAAAACCTCCGCGCCAAACGCATTCGTCTAACGCTTCGCCTTTCCTTTCTCCTGTTCTCGACTTTTTAGAAACGAAGGAATAATCCGCAGTCGAGGAATGTAGCAACTGGCGACTCGCTTAGAATAGCGTTTCGCGTGCTAAAGGATAATTCTTGCAATCGAAGTCGCGAGGAATTCGATGGGTATCTTGGTCGTGAAAGTGTCGCGCGAAGAAGGCCGAATGATTTGTGTACGCGCGTCGCTGCGATTACGCGGATGCGTTTAAGACGCGTCTCGTTAATTTCGTAATTTCTCCGGTTGGTCGACGAAGAAAGAATCGCCAAGCACCAGCGAGGTCGAGAGCTCGTCGTTTCGCGAAACGCGCATTTGAAATATTATCAAATAAACGCCGGCTTTTCCGCAAACCTCGTTGAATGTAAAATTATCTTTCGCTTTTGACGAATGTTTGCCCGGCAATTTTATTTTAAACAGAGGAGACTATCGGCTTGAAGGGCTGTTGAACGTAAACGGTTTCCGTGGAACTGGAAATTTTACCGCGTCAAAGCAAGGAGGTTCGATTGTAATAAATCAAATAAGAAATGCCTTTGTCGAAGTATCCTTCGTCGGTGAGTACCTCATACTCGTACATATTTGCACATTTCGTTGCTCGTTGCTCGAAATTTCGACTCTCGTCGAGCTATATGTACAGAGGTCTTAGAAAGGTCGTAAAATATCGCCGACTCTCGAAAATAGTAGATACAGCGACGATATCCGCGACCTGTTCGAAAACTGTCAATAGCCACATCGATCATCCATAATAAATCATCGATACTTGGATAAACTCGAATCCGTGTCCACTTTCGTTGCGGAATAAGTCAATTTTCCGTGCACCGTACACCGTGTAATTCGGCGCATCGTTGATAAAGGGAAATCGTACGTCGGTGAAACGAAATCTCGGTTGCGTCGAAGGACGAATACGCGCGCGTTGGTCGATTAGAATCGGGAATCTGCCGAATCGCGGAACGTAACCGCAGCTGCGTCGGGTGTATACCTACGCGCCCCGTGCCGATTCCACTGTTCCACGGGCCTTGGACCTTTCCTCGCCTTGTTTACCCTCTGCCTACGGACCCGTCCTATTTCTTCGGCAACGCGTCGCGCTCCACGGGTAAACAAACGAACCACCGGTCGCTCGGTACGCTTACACGAGTCCTCGCTCCGAATATTTTCCGCTTCGACCGGAGGAGGTCCCGTGGAAACTGATTTCCATCGACTGCGCGCGGCTGGTATCGCGAACGATAGGAGGATAAGGGACGTGTAATAGGAAAAATGACTCGTGGTACGACGGTGGTTCGATTGCTCCGTGGCAATGAAAAATGCCGCGATATCGCGATAACGCGCGTTATCGTAACACGCGAGGAAGAAGTACCGTTCGGACGGAAAAGAACGATCGGTGGACGCTGACGCAACCGAGCGTCGCCGGTGTTACTCATCGCTCGTGTTACTTCTCCTTGCCTAAATGTAACAAGAACGCTCTCTTGGCGAGCTACCAAGAGAGACCGAGCAGCGAATAGATTAAATTAAATATACGAGAGAGAAACGAAGTGGCGAGGATGAAACGGAGGGATCTCGAGGAAGGTACCGATGGCGTTTCGACGAAAGAAACGCGACTTGGGTCGGGAAAAGCGTCGCGTGGTTTCCGCGAAAGAACGCGTGGGAACAGGAGAAAAAGTGGGCGGATGGTCCTGGAAAGGTTGACAGAGGGAAATTCGAGGATAAGTACGGGAAACGTTGGACGGTAGTTTTATTGGAGGATCGATCCGCGATACCGCGCCAGGTCTCTACACCGTCGAGAGATTCGATCGACTGGAGAACAACTGAACGCCGTCCGGACTGGAGAAAGAGATCTATAGGCCGGATAAGGATCGGAGATCCAGCAGGTTGTTCCACGTGCAGCGAAGAACTCGATCCCGGGACGCGGAGTTTGTTCCCCGCTTTCCGGCAGAGGTAATATTCCGGAGGCGGAAGGAAAAGTAGACGGTGGCAAAGGAACGGTGGTTGCGATTTTATCTGGAGGAAAGTATCGAGCCGTGAGTCGGTGGCCCCGCGACAATGGCGCGGTGTGGCGGTTAGTCGCACGCGACCCACCGAGCCGGCCTAACAACCGGCATAGAACCGCTCAGCGGGGTGCTTTTGTTTAACCCAGGCGTTTATTAATCAATTGCATACCCTCCGCTCGTAAGCATTGCGCATTTCACCGTCAAACGCTTTTTTTCCGCCTCTCAATGGAGAGCCACTCGGGACGCATCCTTTGATCTGTCCGGAGGGAACGTCTTGTAACGAGCCGCTGGCAAATTCGAACAGGCGCAATATCCGCGCACAATGTAATTTGCCGTACACGGCCAATGGAACGAAACACCGGTATTCCAGCGCCGTGCTTCCAATTACAACCGCGCGCGCGACGATATTACTCGTTGCACGTACTCCACTCGAGTCGAACGAGTTTCTTCCAGCAGACCTCTAACACGCTCTCCCGCTATTCTCCCCAGCTTTTGCCTCAGCTTTTGCCCCGGCTACCGCTAACACCTGTAATTCCATTCCGAATACCTGCCCGTGTAAAACCTCGGACGTACTGGTCGCGTTTCCGTCACTCGCGGATCCATCGCCGAAGTATCGCGATTCGCAGCTGCAACCATTCCGACGCTTCGATCTACGTTAATGGCAGCCTATCGCCAGCCGAGCGATCGCGCGAGTCGCTGGATAAACGTTAATAAACGCACGGGCCTCGCGTAAACGAACCTAACGCGTCAATTATGAATGGGGTCGCGATATCAAAGGAAAGCTCGAAAGTAAATTACCCGCCGTGATCTCGCGGTTGCGTAACGCCAGTGTGTACGCGCGTTGCGTTCGAGCGAGTAATTACGCCAGCTCGGAATATCGTCGCCGAGACGTAAAGGTTAACGATGCTCAGGGCTCGCGCGGATTGAAACGGCGTAATCGCTGTAATCGGCGTAATCGGCGTAATCGGCGATAATTAAAGCGAACCCGAACCGAGCGGTGAGTGTTTTTAGGATTACGTTTAATGGGAGAAGACGACGTCGTCTCGCGAAAGCAAATCCGGGAATCTCGGGTACGCCGAGAGCAAGAACCGTTCGGGGTATTAACTCCTCTTAAATCGCGCAACACGCTGCGAGCTTCGAATAATTTCCTCGAGCCAATTCCTACCGGAATCGTCGCGTCTCTTCGCGTAATTCCACCGCTTTTTTCTTTTCCTCCTTTCGACGCTGGACCCCGATAATCCCGGAGCAAATTGCTTCCCGATTCGCTCGATTTTTAACTCCGCGATCGTCTACTAAACGCCTGGTTCGATTTCGGATCGTGAAATTTATAGGCCAGACAATTTTCTTTCCTCTTTTTCTTTTTTCTTTTTTCTTTTTTTCTTTCATTTTTCCTTTTTTTTCTTGCAAACACGTGTCCATAATTTATTATCAATTGTATACTCCATACAGTGACCTGCACAAGTAGCGACACGCACACACGCACTCGCACGCATACGTCCAACGAAAAAAATATACATACGCCCACGACGCGTATACGTGAACGCACACATGGATCACGTTTATCGGTGTATACGTATCGCGTCACGTGCACGCGCGTCAAGCATACATACATGTTTGTTTTTACACATATATAACGTATTTGTGTCGGTACCTCTCGCGTATATAACTATCGTCAGGGAGGAATTCTCGTTCTTCGCTTTCTTTCTTTTTTTTTTCATTTTTTCAAAATATATGCGTGTATATATATTTTTTTTTTCCTTTTTCTTTTCGTCGTTATCTATAGGACAAGAACGGTGGAAACGATCGTACTCCATCTTAAACTTATTACTCTCTTATTATGCGTAGTTCATTGTTTCCTGTGCGTCATTATACGATGTTTTCTGTTTCCTTTCTGTTAAATAATTAACGATAATAGCTATACCGATGTGCGGTACTCGAATGTAGTAACTAGTAAATACTGGGAGGAAACGGGGACGAAGTCAGGGAGTTCCGAATATCCTATTTCGCTCCGTTCGGCTGTGTAACGATGATTTAATTAACGATATCGTTGGTCGTTTCACTGTATAATGAACATTTGCTTGTACGTCTGTACTCGATCGATCGGTTCTCCACCGATCGTACGATTCTGTCGAGCATACGAATTCGAAGGCTCGAACGTACCTCTCGACTGGCAGATGAAAGAAAGACGTTATTCCGACTGACTTCGATTGCTCGCACAACCACAGCATTCCCTATTTTTCTCCTGTCTTCTCCACTTCGGTATCACAATGATTCGACGTATTGACTATTTCATAGATAATCTTCTTCTTGCCTTCGGTTTTAAATGTTCAACGTGGTTGACGCGCCGACGAGCCACGAGCTACCAACCATCCGTACATCTCTTCCTCCGCGTTTCTCCTCCGACTTCCATCTAACACGGTGCACCGTGGCCGTTTCCAATTGCACGCGTAACCACAGGTGAGCTTCCATTTTCCTTTATCCTGTTACGATCCTCTCTCATGGACGGCGATAAAAAACGTTGCGCTTTTGTTACAGATTATTATAACATGCGAGGAACGCTAAATCCTGAGTGTCTAAAAACTTCTTACAATATGCATGCATTATACGGTTCCCTTCCTCTTTATCCCTTTCTCTTCTCCGCGATGTTAATCGCTGTTTTATTTCGTTCCATGTAAAGTCCGATCCTTAACGGTGAAATTTTAACGAAAACGATAAACTCCGCGTTCGCTGGGAACGCTGGGAACGCCGCTCGATTAATTTTAACGTAGAAATCTCCGATCGACAGGCTGAAATGGATGATGGTCCACGTTTATTCACGGATGTAAACGTTCGCTATCGAACGAAGCGGCGATTTGTCGTCTCGACTTCCAAGAGAAATATAACCCGTATGTTATATCGCGCGAACGGCGCGTTCGCGTGGCAGAGAAATCAATTCGGTTGCCCACAAGTTCGACAGATTTCGCGGACCCCGTAAACGGTTAATGTATGCTCGCGTACAATTTGCAAATTTTATGCGGAACGGTACGGCTCGCGAATATTTCATACCGTGGCTGTAACGGAATCATAAGTTTGTAGCGTCGTATAAACGTTTCGGTAAAATTTGTACAATCGTTCACTCGCGCGGTAGAAATTTTAAACTACGCGTTGAGCTTTCTCCGAATCTGAGAAAATAGATTAGCTAAAATAACACTCTTAATTTACGAACCCCTCATTGGAAAATGAAATGTATCGACAGAGCCAGATACATGCGTCTCGTTTTCTGTACCTTTTCAATCTTGTTATACTTCGTTGCGCGCGAAAAAACGCTAATCTTTCCGACATTCGAAAAATACGACAACCGTTTCTACCTTTCCTTCTTCTGGCCTCACTCTCTCTCTCTCTCTCTCTCTCTCTCTCTTTCTCTATTTGTTTTCATTGTCAAAGAAGGTCGAAGTGGATTTTTTACTACGCGACGACTACCTGGATTCCTTCGTTAACCCTCACCGTTTATAATACAAATTATTTTTATCTCAAGGCAAATATGTTTCACTGTTAGAATTAATCGGTGCCGCCAACACATTTGGGCGCATCTTGTGCGTACGTACCATAGTATCAGTGTACAGTTTCACACCGTTCCTACGTATATAGGAGAAACACTTTTGCGCGTACGCTAAAACATGATAATACAATCGAATTCCGATCAGGAGAACAAAGATTGAACTTTCGAGTATCGTGCCGTGGTCGAAACAAAATTCAAACACGGTTTCTCGCTAAAGATTCGTAAAGAACGTGGTACCGAAGCAATTAATAAACTGCCTTTCGCCTCTCGTACCTTTACAACGTCGTGTACACTACAAACAACGCGCGCTTATCGTTTAACATACAGCGAAGAATTAAATACTCATTGTGCTACGCCGCGAATTACATTATATCAGCGAATTTTGCAAGCTGTGCGTTGACCCCTCGGAAAGGAAGTTTAAAGCGCAAATGAAAGGAGAATTACTGCGATCGTACACGAACGAAAGATAAATGAGAAATTCGCGTTATAATCTCCGCGTTGATAATCTCGTAATTTACATATTCCATACACATCGAGTTACGTAGAAGGTGTAAGACGAATATTACGTACGACAGATTGCAACATTCGAATCTGTATAAGCGCGAAAAATAATTCACTGTTCGGTATTCGCATTCGCGTGTAACCTTAAGTTTCATTTAAATCCTTAAATGTACGTACTCCATTTTCACGTTTAAATACTAAGGTAGGCCATGGCATTGTTTCCTTAATATACATATGTAAAAAGGTCTGACATAATCAAAGTGTACGCGCTGCACACGATCGAGTATACAAACGTTTGAAATCTAGGATAACCGACGAAAAAAAGAAATTATTGCCAAGTTAACAAAATTTTACTCGCATTACGAACGCAATACGTTGCCCATTGCACATCGTTCTCTTTGATAATACGCTAAATCTTTCGACTTTCACCGACTAAACTGAATACCTCGTGGCAAGTATTTCTCGGAAAATTCGAACACCGTAAATATTTTATATCAGACCTCTGTAAATACGAAAGCCAATAATCTAATAGCAAAGGCAATACTGCCTTACGTTGAATACTTCATTCCTGATTCAGAATATTTATTATTCATTAGGCTTCAAACACCTAATGCATATTTACCGACGAAAGAGAAACTCGTTGTTAATTTAAAGAATTAACATTTTCCAATATTATTTACATCGCTGCGAGGAGACGATGATCGAAGATTTAATAAAATAATTGAATTTCAATTCGATCGAAGAAACGCAGTGTAGAAAACGACTAAACGAAAGTCTTAACGTATCGAATATTTTCGTCTCGACGAAACGACAAATTGTCAAGGAGTATATCACAAACGTGATAACACGAGAGAAAAAAAAAAAAAAAACAAAAAAAAACAAAAAAAAGGAAAAAGAAAAAGAAAACATAGAATAGATCGTTTAACTTAAATAAAATAAATAGAATCGCTTGAAGCTATAATCTTTTACCGCTGTTTAAAAAAAGAGCCGAGTCAATATATGAAACTATTATAGTCATTTCATGACAAGATCTTATTACGTGAAGAAGTAAAAAGATTCCTCTATAGAATTATGCATTGTGCAATAAAAAACGCTCAATTCCATAGTGTTTTGTCAATGGTAAAAAATTGATGTATTCACGCGTACCGAGACGTGGTCTCGCATTATCGTGATGATGAACAGTCAATACCTCCGACAAATTTTTCGATTTTTTTTAAGTCTTAAACTAATGCTGAATTGATTTTTTAAAAAATCTAGTTGCGTCTCGGAGATACATTAGCATTGTTTTTCTTTCGATCGATGCATCTCTTATCGTTACTGTTTTTTTGTACACTTATTTTACAAGGGTGGGATCGATGCTTAATAATACTACGAACTCACACGTGAATCGACAAAGAAAGGAGAATCGTATGTACCTATAGACGATGGAGGACAGAAGACCCACTGTTTCATATTTTTGTTTGTTTTTTGGCAGGTGCGTTTCACTTTTCAGGGGAAAAAAGTGACCCTTTTGAAAGGTGATGCGTAATCATTACGCAATCCCAATACTCGCTCGATATTTTCGAGCTTTATAAAAGATTACATTTCCCCGAACGTCTTCGTTTCCTCCGATTTTTCTCCAACTCGGCTGGAGGCTGATTTCTGATAATACGAACGACCTAGAGCAAAATTATTCAATTCCCATAACTGATTCTTTAACTCGCATGCAACTGTACAACAATCATTTTCTCTTTCATTCTTCTTTCACATTTATTCTACTTTTCTTTCTTTCTAATTCCCTACCTCGTGGAATGCTGCGTCTACGTTTAATGGCGGGTCTTTGGCAGAGGTTTCAATATAAGGTATACCCAATCGATGAGCCAACTCTCTTCCCTGTTCCTCTGTAACTTTTCTCAAATGTACCAAGTCAACTTTATTGGCTACCAAAAGCATAGGGTATACGTCTCTATCCTTTACCCTAAGTATTTGGGTATAAAAATTCATGATATTCTCGTAAGATTGTTTATCAGTCACAGAGTATACTAACAGAAACCCATCACCCTTACGCATGTACTGTTCGCGCATGGCACTGAATTCTTCTTGACCAGCAGTATCTAGCACTGTTAGGTACAAATAAACCTTTGTACACGTAAGAATTGCGTCGTAGAGCTAATAAAATGCACCAAGCGTAATCCAAAAGTAGCGGATAGCAGAAATAAACTTATCATCAAAGCAACTAAACGTGTTTCTAATAAGACTTACCATCTAAGATGCACCACTGCTTGTCTACCTCTGTATGTTGAATGTAACTGTCCTCGATGGTAGGATCATAGTCAGTGACGAATAACTTTTGAAAGAACTGTATGGTAAGCGCGCTCTTTCCAACACCTCCATCTCCAACCACGACCAATTTGAAGGTCATAAGGTTGTCATTATTGGGGGGTCGTGTCATACCGCCTCTTGTTCTCCCACCCCCTCCCCCGCTGCTCTGCCTTCTTCTGCCTATCCTGTCAACTCTTCTAATGTATTCTTAGCAGCGCGTCTGCTCGTGAATTGTCAAGTTTCACTCTGTGACTAAAGTACCCTGAAAGGGTCAACTTACATTAGACCGTCGAAATTGACAGTGTGTCGCTTTTCAATACTCAACAACTCCTAATATAATCGTTTTGTTTACATGAACACGATAGGTGAAAAGTTATGCTACCGCGTCGTCGATGTAACGGGTGTGTCAATTATACTTAATAGGACAAAATTAGACGAGAAGTTCCCAACGTTTATCTAGGGATTGGCAGGCTACACCATGGTAATGGAATCGTCTCAGCCTGGTCTCTATTTCAATGAAATAAATAATACCCACCTTACATGATCTGCCACTCCTGTTTCACGTTCTTCCAGCTGTCAGTCTGGGCCACTGTGCGCAACATTCGTATCTATGTGGAAAGTATGTTTGTGTAAGCTTTAACGTAGTGTCGTATACAATAGGTCTTGTATACTTTTATGACCATGCGCGCAAACATTACTCTAGCGGCATATCTTGCAGCATTACATGCATTCCAGTCGTGCCAACGATCTTTAATCCGATATAATATAGAAATGGAAACGTAACTTGCAATTCAAAACTATTTCCACTCTATAAGCGTGAAAATCTTGCAAATTTACTTGCCAGATTCAAAGATGTTCGTTCGTTATGCGGCAATATCCTAGATATATACGTAAACAATGATTTTATTATGTTGGCAAGCTACTTTACCGGCTCGCAATCAACTTCGTACTATACAAACGTATGTGTATACGTGTTTATATAAAACGAGAATAATACACGTGTGAATTGAACAAAATAATTAATTAGTTTCTATATCGGTTGATCGCTTAATTATAAATTTATGTAAAAACGTACATAAACAATAGTTTACTTTACAACGTTACTTACGCGATGCACGTCCTACAAGTGTAACCAACTATAAAGTTGATCAAGTATTTTCCTGCTGTTATTCAAGCATTATTAATCGTAGTAAGTATATAATATTAACGTCCGTCGTTCACAAGTATTGGATCAAGTCCAACAGAATTTGGTGGCAATTGCTGCGCTTTTAATCATCGTTATATTTAACCGATCGTTTATCAATTTGAAGGTTATGTTCCTGACTCTAACTGCTTGTAAACAATAGCGATTAACCTGATTTCGATCTAAAATAAAATAAATGATAAACATGTAAAATAATAATCATGAACGCCCAAAAATATTTTCCTTCGTTAGTTTGAATAAAATTTTGATATTTAAATAATTTTTATGTTTGCAGTTTAAATATATAAGAAAAGAGGAATCATGGATGCGGATTTGTACGATGAATTTGGCAATTATATTGGCCCTGATTTAGCCTCCGATAGCGAAGATGAAAACGAATATGGAAATGCAGGAGATGATGCAGACGACAGGGAAAGGTCCGACGAGGAGATGGAAGAAGACAAGGATGAAAATAGAGAACAATCGGACCAAGGAAATTCTATGGCAGTTGTGTTGCACGAAGACAAAAGATATTATCCAAGCGCTTTAGAAGTCTATGGACCAGAGGTAAAACAAACAACGATACGCACGTTTCGCTACCTATATTCTCAACAGGAATAAAATATATGCAATCGAAACGTATTCTAGGTAGAAACGTTGGTACAAGAAGAAGATGCACAACCGTTAGATAAACCACTAATCGCGCCAACAAGGAAACCAAAGTTTCAAATAAAACAGCAGCAACTGCCAGAAACAACGTACAGTATAGAATTTCTAGCAGATATGATGGATGCTCCTCACCTCATACGTAACGTTGTTCTACTGGGTCACTTGCACCATGGGAAAACTACTTTGGTAGATTGTCTAGTGAGGCAGACTCATCCGTATTTACACAGTGTGACAGATGAAAAACCGTTAAGGTATAATAGGTGTTTGTAAATAGCTGGAATAGTAACAACCTAGGTTTAATCTTAAAAGTAATGTATACCGATGTTTAGGTACACAGACACGTTATTCACGGAACAACAGCGAGGAGTATCGACGAAAGCAACACCGGTGACCTTGTTGCTACAGGACGTGAAATCAAAATCGTATCTTTTAAATATATTCGATACACCCGGTCACGTAAATTTTTCCGACGAAGCGACAGCGGCGATACGTTTGTCCGATGGAGCGATACTGATCGTGGACGCAGCCGAGGGCGTTATGTTGAACACGGAACGTTTACTTAAACATGCCCTTCAGGAGAAGCTCGCGTTAACCGTTTGCATAAATAAGATAGACCGACTGATTCTAGAACTGAAATTGCCCCCTTTAGACGCGTACTATAAACTGAGACACATCATCGAAGAAATCAACGGATTAATAGCGTTATACTCGGATTCCGAAAATCCCTCCTTCGTGTCACCCGCAATTGGAAACGTGTGTTTCGCCAGTTCGGAATATAACGTCTGTTTCACCCTCAAGTCGTTCGCGGCGCTTTACGCCAAGACCCACCCGTTGCTTAACGCCAATGAATTTGCGAAACGATTATGGGGCGACATTTACTTCAACTCGAAAACGCGAAAGTTTACGAAGAAGCCTCCGCATAACACGGCGCAACGGAGTTTTATCGAATTCATTCTCGAGCCATTGTATAAGATCTTCGCGCAAGTGGTCGGTGACGTCGACACAACGTTACCCGATGGTTAGTGAACTCTAGATCAGATCGAGAGCTCTCTCGTTTAGCATAACATAACGTCGCAACTTACTTTCGCAGTACTCGACGAGTTAGGCATAAGGCTAACGTCCGAAGAAATGAAAATGAACATCAGACCTCTGTTGAGGTTGGTGTGCACGCGGTTTTTGGGGGATATGTGCGGATTGGTCGATATGTGCGTAGCTCACGTTCCTAGTCCTCAGTCGCACGCACCGGTTAAGGTCCAACACGTGTACACGGGGTCTATGGATTCATCCCTCGCGCAGGACATGGTGAATTGCGACCCTGACGTTAGTACTTGTGAAATATTTCCACCACCAATGCTTGCTATTTCTCCAGACAGAGAATCTAATGCGGTAACGATATTTCCAGGGCAGATTAATGATTCACAGCACGAAAATGTATCCTACCGAGGACTGCACCCTGTTCGTAGTCCTCGGCAGGGTAATGTCAGGCACTCTCGAAGCGGGACAGCGCGTCCGCGTGTTAGGCGAAGCGTACTCGCGTACGGACGAGGAGGATTCTCGGGTTTTGACCGTGGGAAGGTTGTGGATTAGCGAAGCACGCTACTCGATCGAGCTGAACCGTGTCCCCGCGGGCAACTGGGTCCTTATCGAGGGCATAGACAGACCCATAGTAAAAACCAGTACGATCACGGACCTGAGTAATTCGGACGACCTGCACATCTTCCGGCCGCTAAAATTCAATACACAGAGCGTGATCAAAATTGCCGTGGAACCTGTCAACCCTTCGGAACTGCCGAAAATGTTAGACGGTCTGAGGAAAGTAAACAAAAGCTATCCTTTGCTGGGCACCAGGGTCGAGGAGAGCGGCGAGCACGTGGTGCTAGGTACCGGTGAATTGTACTTGGATTGCGCGATGCACGACTTGCGTCGTATGTATTCGGAAATCGATATAAAAGTGGCGGACCCTGTGGTCGCTTTCGCGGAGACGGTGGTGGAAACGAGTTCTCTCAAGTGTTTCGCCGAGACGCCGAATAAACGGAACAAGTTGACCATGATCGCCGAGCCACTTGAGAGAGGTCTCGCGGAGGATATCGAGGCGGAACACGTCAAAATCACGTGGAACAAGTAGGTATTAAAAGGTAGAAAACGCCTGGACGGTGCGTAGAAAAACGGAATGCGTGGATGGTTTTCAGAAAACGACTAGGGGAATTCTTTCAAACGAAGTACGACTGGGATTTGCTAGCCGCGCGAAGCATATGGGCGTTCGGCCCCGATGCCACGGGTCCGAATATCCTGGTCGACGACACCTTACCATCGGAGGTGGATAAAACGTTGTTGAACAGTGCTCGCGACGCGATTATCCAGGGTTTCCAATGGGGCACTCGAGAGGGTCCCCTCTGCGAAGAACCGATTCGGAACGTAAAGTTCAAAATTTTGGACGCAGTAATCGCGCAGGAACCTCTGCATCGCGGAGGTACGTCGTTTCCACGGTTCCATTTTTTTCTTCATCGCGAACAGGATTAATTGGTTTCTTTCGGCAGGTGGTCAGATAATTCCAACCGCGAGAAGAGTGGCCTATTCGGCGTTCCTGATGGCGACGCCCAGGCTGATGGAGCCCTATCTGTTCGTGGAAGTTCAAGCGCCTGCGGACTGCGTCTCGGCCGTGTATACCGTGCTGGCTAAAAGGAGAGGTCACGTGACCCAAGACGCGCCCGTTCCCGGAAGTCCGCTATACACCATCAAAGCGTTCATTCCGGCAATCGATAGCTTTGGTTTCGAGACTGACTTGCGAACCCACACGCAAGGCCAGGCCTTCTGTCTCTCCGTCTTTCACCACTGGCAAATCGTACCCGGTGACCCGTTGGACAAGAGTATCACGATTCGTCCTCTCGAGCCGCAACCGGCCACGCATTTAGCCAGAGAATTTATGTTGAAAACCAGAAGGCGGAAGGGACTTTCCGAAGACGTGTCCATCAACAAGTTCTTCGACGATCCTATGTTGCTCGAGTTAGCCAGACAAGACGTTTTACTCAATTATCCGTTGTAAATTAGTACAAATGCCTAGCAATCTTGTGTATAATTTTAATATTAAAAACCGAATCATTAAAGAATTAATTTTATACAGACCTGTCTGTGCTCGTTGTCGCCCTCTTTCATCCTCCGTCTCGATCTCCATTCGCTTCCGTAATCACTTGCATCCCGTGAGAAGAATACCAATTGCTCCGTCACGCGTGGAAATTTAACGTTTCTCGAATTTCTCAACGCCGTACCGTAGGAAATATTTTCGCGAAAAATGAGACTCGCGGGACGTTCCACCGCAGAGCCACTCGATTACGAATAAAAGTCGAGAAAGAACACGGAACAGTGCCGCAAAATAGGATAAGAACCCTAGATATCGCGCATCCATTCTGTTTCTTCGTCAAACGTTCGCGAATCTCGAATCTCGAAGACGTTCGGAAAGAATAAAAGTCGGACCGACGCGTGTTTCCTTTATTTTTTCAACTTTCCATCGACGACCCATCGTTGGCGATTCGAAGCGAAGCGATTTGACTCAGCGACGATCTCGCGATAGAGAGTTTCCCAGATGCCGCTGCCGACGTGCCCGAGAGTCGAGATGTCCGCGAGACTCGAGATCGAGAGAGCGGTGCGATTCTAATTAAGCGACTCGGAGGTGGTAAGGGAGAGATGGGAAAAGAGGATGGAAAAGCGCGAATGCTTAGCGTAGGTCGGAGATTCGAGACGGAAAGATATAAGCATCGGGCTCGGGCGGGCAGCGCGCGCAGTTGGCAGGCGGAGCCGCAACTGCGCACAGTCGAATGGGTGGTCGAAGTGGTCGGAGTCTGGCGCCATTTTAACAGCTATAACCATGCCCATCCGTCCGCCCATCAGCGTCGATCGACCAAGAGAGTCGTGCTGCCTCGATGGACGCAAAACCGGGTTCGCTCGGCGACTGTCTCTTTTCAAGGCGATGTCGCTATGAAGCCGACTACCGCGTCGCCGCCGATCGATCAGTCCACTTCTCGTACTTCTCTCTCTCTCTTTCTTTCTCTCTCCCTCTCTCTGTCCCCTTCTGCGCGAACGTTTCATCCTCGCGCCGGCATACAAGCATAATCGCGCTTCTTTCTCCCTTAATTTTTCCGCTAAAATCGAATTTCCGGAGGAATATCCCTGGCCGCCGCGTCCGACGAGGGAACCTATTCTTAGGCGCCCCCGAGCCCCCCTGAGCGTCCCGCGCGCCCCCGAGCACCGCTCAGAGCCCCTCTTCCATGGCGTCTACGACCTCTCGTACGAGCGTCGCGTCTGAATTTCTCCGAGCTGTCCGATCGAAATTACCGAAACCGATGCCGAGACTTCTCGCGATGCTCGACCGATGATCAAATCAGTCGGCGCTTCGTTCGACGGACGCTTCGAGCAGGTTTAAAAGTTTGCGTGGAAAAGCGCGGGTAGGATCGGTAGCGAGTACGACTGGAGAAATGGGCGAAAAGTACTTGGCGCGACGAATCGGGACGAACCGGTCGCTGGTTCTATAAATAGCGGAATAATTGAAATTTACAATAGCCGAGGATGCGACGACGGGCGACAGTGTCGCTGGGAGCGCGAGATATTTCTCGAATACGGTTCGGTGGGTTTCGCAGCGCGTTATCGGCAGACGGTGCGACTGTATGCGTAGCTATCGTGCTAACTAGAATAACGCCTTTGCGATCGTGCAACCGCGACTGCCTCGTTTCTTTGACACGCAGGCTGAAGTTACGAAACTAGAAGCCTCGATGAATCGTTGATCGAACGCGTTTAATAAGCAGCTTCGTTGCCGGTGTCCCATATTTATTAGCACGCAGCGCCGCGCTCGCATATTTATCGTATGCGTATTCCTCCGCGTAGTTTTATCGCGATACGGAGCAGCGTCGCCGCTCGCAGCCGCTCGTGGCCGCTCGTAACCGTTCGAAAGCAGGCTTTTTATGCTCGATGCGCCGCGACTGCACCGCAGGCGTCTAATAATAATTGGAGCGACGTGGAAAAGGACTGTATGGTCCAACGAGTTCCTCGCACTGATTAACCGTGCATAGTTTATCCGTGCCGCTGTGGAAAAAACGCGCGAGCATCGATTCGCGCGAGCATCTCGATCTCTCGCGTTGGTCGCCGGTCGAAACGCTGGAAGAAAGTTTCGCTCCGGCGAACTCGCAACGCACGGGGGACGAAGAAAAAGAGGAAAAGACCGAAAGGCGGCGGGCAAGAGAGAGAAAAGAGGGACGATCTACGAGCGATCTAGCCGTCGATCGATCTCAGTTCGGTTTTCAGCCACTCTAGAGCGAAACTCGAAAGAGCGAAAGAGACGAGGCGGTGGAGCCCGGGCTGGTTGGATCGATGGATGGATCGATGGATCGATGGATCGATGAAAGGACGGATGGCGGGATGGTAAGGGCTCGTGGAGTCGGAAGGGTGGAGGGCGGAGGAAGGAGTGGAAAGGTCGCGATGACGGGAAAGGACGAGGTCGGGGAAGGAAACCGGCTGGTTCGTCGACGCTCGTCGACGCTCGGCGTCGCTCGTGCGGCTCCGTCGCAGCGAGGCGGGGTTTAGGCGGGGTCGATACGAACAGAGCCCGTGTCTTCTCGTCGTTTCCGTGCAGCGTCGTTCTAATCGCACCGTATCGAAAAGTGGCAGCGGCTACCGCCGCAGTTCGGCGCCACCGCTGCACACACTTGCTCTCTCTCGTCGGTCTCC
>NIJG01000273.1:1022182-1034868 GCA_002201625.1 Euglossa dilemma | reverse complement strand
CGGCCGCTCGCGAAGAGCAACCTGCTATTAGAGCGCGGCAACGCGCTCGCGCGAGCGCGCCAGCGGCCCGATCGCGAGCGTGGCTCGCGCAAAACCAGATTCGCTCGCGCGATACCGGCTAAATGCCCGTCTATGCTCGTCACGAGGAACACGCTCGGTCCGCTCGGGAATATTATCGAATATCGGCGGTTGAGGCAGGCCGCGGGAAGGGAAGAGAAAGCATCCCCTTTAAGAGATAGACCTTAAAGTCCCGCAGTCGCTGCTTCTCCCCCCTTCGATTTCACGAGATATTTCATTATTCTAAATATATCGACGGCGCGTACGAGTCGGGCGTAAATGGAAATCGCCGCTTCCGATGTATCCTAACGCGATTACGCCGGTGTGTTTCCTCCCCCGTTCCGGCTAATCCGCGAGTGTGCGTGCGTTCGCGCTCGCGGCTACCTGCCTTTCCCAATCCCCCGGCCATTATTAGAATGCGCGTCGATATCGCGGTTGTCGGTATTAATGCGTACGTAGAGCGATTTAATTTTAGATAAGCCAGAGATCGCCGATCGGCGAGCAGCTCGCTGTCGCGTTACCGCCGCGACGACTGCTGGTCGTCGTTGCGATGCACGGAAATTTCACGCGAGACGCGCGAGAAACGGAAAGGCGAGGTCGGTGTTTGTCGGCTGGCCGGCGACCCACCGCGAAAACCCATTGTTGCGCGGCTAATTAAAAAAACCGCTTAGTCGGTCTGGTGGATTAACAATCGGATGGCACAGCTGTTTCAGAACCGAGCGGCGACATGGAGGCGACGGAGAGGGAGAAGCCGCTGGTTAAAGACTTGAACGAACATATCGTGTGTCCTCTCTGCAGAGGCTACCTCATAGATGCGACGACTCTGGTCGAGTGCCTGCATTCCTGTTAGTATCCATTTCGACCGCGCGCCACCACTCGGCTCGTTATCGTTGATCTGCCGTGGAAAAATCCTCGACGCCGGCTAAAATTATCGATATCGCGGTCCGGTAACGCGGTTTCGAGAATAACGCGTAGCCCCGCCGTACCACCGACCGCCGTATCTACTTCGCGTGCGTGAAATAGTCCATCCGTCCGTCCGTCTGCCCCTCTGGCAGGGTGGCTAAATTCGAGAAGGGTGACTAACCGCTCCGCTCTCCGTTCCACGCGTTTCTAATATCCTCTCTCGTGGTCGTGCAAATTTCCAAACCCATTCGGGTCTCGGGTCCGCGATGAAACGAGCGCGTTTAAACGTTTAACGGGCTATCCACCGAACCGCGAGTACATGTCGAACGACGCTCAGTTTGCAGAGGTTGCATAGTCAGACGATTGAGTAGCGGTGCCAGAGCGTGTCCCGTATGCAATGTCGCAACGTCTCCGCCACTCTTGCCGGACGTGAAGCTACAACGGCTGGTCTATCTCGTGGTACCCGGCCTCTTCCGGTCGGAGCTCGAGCGAAGGCGTCACTTCCGGCTGGTCAACCCGCAGTGCCCACCTTTGGCCCTGCCTCTGGGCGCTCTGGACTTGACCTTGGACGATTTCGTCAGCCTGAGCTTGTGCGAGCTCGACGAGGAGCCGGAAGAAGAGGAACCGGCTCGCGAGCCGGAAAACCGCGCCGGGTTGCGACACCGAGCCAGCGCCGATCAGACGAAACAGGAGGACGCGATTCGGATTAGAAGCACGCGGTACCTGAAATGTCCGGCAGGAGTGACGGTTCGGCACCTGGTGCGATTGCTGATGCTGAAGAGGGGCTGGGAGGAAGCGAACTCTAACGGGGCGAGTGCCAACAAGATCGAGATGCTGTGCGAGAGGGGCAACGAGCATCGACGCGATACCTCCAAGACGATGGTGCTGGACCAATCCTGGACTTT
This sequence comes from Euglossa dilemma, assembly GCA_002201625.1. Lineage (NCBI taxonomy): Eukaryota > Metazoa > Arthropoda > Insecta > Hymenoptera > Apidae > Euglossa > Euglossa dilemma. Next base: position 1,033,003 of record NIJG01000273.1, on the reverse strand, counting down.
GCTCGATCTCGCCTGTATATTCGGCTGGAAAAGAGTGAGTATCCGTTTGTTCGGTAACCCCGTAACTCGCTTTTCCCCGATATCCGTCTCACTCGCGTAATTCGCTATCGCCACGGCACGAGTCGATCGTTTATCTCGCGATAGTCTTAATCGTTGCCCGCCGCTTAAATCTCTCGTGACGATGCAAGTTACCATAGGGGAAGCGATAATTGTAACGTTGCAGGAAGCACCTATGAAGCTGTTTTATCGCGTGGCTCGCAAGGAGGACGTTGCCTCGGTCTCCAGCGAGAGCTCCTTCGACGACGAACCGACCAAGGAGACCGCCACCATGGAAAACATTCAAAGGCCACCGACACCACCGCCGAGTCCTAAGCCTGTCCAGGAATGCCAACCCGAGGCCCGTAGAATTTTAGAAAGTAGCAGCACCGAGTCGGCCCGATCTTTGAAAACCAATTTAGAACGTGACAAAGAACCGAAGGCGAAGAAACCCCGATGCAAAGTTACTCCGGTGATGAGAACGCCGAACCTCGTGCCGATACACGCCAGTCACGCGTCGGAGAGCTCGAAGACCAAGGAGCTGGCAAAGCTGGAGCACCGGAAGCACAGGAAGCGGCGAAACAAGCGGGTGATCGCCGAGATCACCACCACGCCGCGGGAAGATTTGCTGAAGCTGAAGGTTCGACTGACCCCGTGCCCACCGAGGATCACCTCGAGCAGCGGAAGTGGCCAAACCAAGGAGAAATTACTGCAAATGCGGGCCGTTCGGAGAGAAAAGATCAAAGCCACGACGATAAGTCAGCAACGATCGACAGGCGGCCCGATTCGAGAGGAAGGCGCCAATACCAAAGGAAACGTCGCCGAGACTATAGAAGAGGAGACTATAGAGGAAATTATAGACAGCATACCCGACGAGGTCGTTCGAATCGCACAAAATATAACCACCCAAGCGGAGGATCCGTCTGTCGCGGCGGAAAGGATAGATCAGAGAAACGCGTGTTCCACGGTGAAATCGCCGCCGAAGAAAGAAGAGATGGAGCCGGAGGCCGCGAAGAAACCGGAGCACGTTGAGCCGGCGGAACGTCCGAAGAAAGACGAGGAAATCCTACGACGATTGGGCTTGGTGGCCATAAACGAGGCTAGCGACAATTTCCGGGACAAAACGAAGCAACGGGTTCAAAGTAACGGGGAGAAGATGGATAATTTGGACAGGGAGAAGCTGGAGAAACAATTGCGCGAGAGCAAGGCGAATCGCGTGAGAAGTCTGTTGGCGGAGAAACAGATGCGCGACGCGTTGAAAACGATGTCGAAGACAAAAGAGGAGCATCCCGCGCCGATACAGGTGAACATCCCTCCGAAAAAGAAAGGACCACCACCGCTGGCGCCACTGCGCGTCGCGAAGCCTTCCGGTTTCGCCGCGTCCAGCGCCATTTTAGAGCCGAACAACTCGAAATACGAGATCCCGTTAGATCTGAGCAGCGGAGGAACCGTGCGCAATAACATCCTCGATCTATCCGCCAATTTATCCACCGGCAACTTTGCCTCCTCGCCCTCCTCGTCCTCCTCCTCATCCCCCTCTTCCTCCTCCTCCTCCTCCTCCTCCTCCTCCTCCTCCTCCTCGTCTTCGTCGTCCTCTTCGCCCTGTTCCGTGTCCTCGTTGACCGCGAGGCCGCCACGACCGGCGATCTCGGCCGGAAGCATGCTACGCGGCAAGGCCAAAGACTTGGAACAACGACGAGGTCAAGACTCCAACCTGATGACGCTTTCCGACGCAGCTGTATCCCTGTTGAGCGGATGCATCGCCGACGAAAACTCGGTCGATCCTTTGGTGCTCAGCTCGGCCAATCTGGCCAGCAAGGTAGCCCTTCGAATACCGCAGCCTCATCAGAGAATCTCCGGTTTCGGGATGAAAATCAAACCGAATCTGAGCATCAGGCACATCCCTAACCCTCAGGCTGTGGTCGCTTCGCAGTACAGGAATCAAAGAGTCAGTTACTTCAATACCGCCTCGCAACAGCCACCGTAAGCGTCCTCGTTCTCCATCGACCACGCGCTCGATTTTACCCTATCCTTCATCTTTTTTTCTCTCTCGTTTTTTTTTTTCTTCTCCTCCTAACTTCCTGTTATCATTGCGCGTAAAAATGCTCCTATGGAAACGAGATTCCTACGCGACCAACCCAAAGGCTGTACGTTGCCATATATCTTCTCTCGCTTCCTACAACGTTTCGTATAACGCGACGAGTTTCGTGTGGGTGCGAAGACACATGGTACACCCGGTAGCATTAACTAGAACGCCAACTTGGGAAGTGAAAGTGGAAGAATGATTGCAACATTTAATACCGTGAGAGTAATTGAAACGGGTATAGGTACTTTTGGAAATTAAGAAAATCAGCAAAAGGAAAAAAAAAAAAAGGGGGGATAAAAGGAAAATAAGAAGCGTAGTTTAACGCGAGAATTTTTACACCGAGAAGAAAAAAATAGAGTTGCCGTGTGTCTCTTGCCCTGGAACAAAGAAACGATAGCGGTACCCGGTCTGTTGTTACCTAGGTATATTAAGCCACGTATGTTTGTAATGCATGTATGTGTGTCTATGATCAACCATTAAATTGCAAATTATACCTACTTTTGCCCGGAGCCGACGAATTCGTTTACGAAAAAGAGTCGGCGCAATTCGGCGAATCGCTCTATTGGCAATGGCACAATGCCTGACAGAGATATATTAGACATAGTATAACGTATGGTTAAGGGTTGCGGAGGTGAGGATAACGGATGAATGGTTAGAATGGAAGACGGTGGATGGATGACGGATAAGCTTTCTTGTCCCCACACGTTGTCGCTCCTTTTTTAGAACCTTAGAGAAATATGTACTTCATAGAGATGCCAAAGAACGCCAGAGAACATGTGCAATGTATTAGTGCAATTTAATTATCGTCTATCGTAACGTAATATATTAGAAGCGGTTTATCGCGGCGTAAGGCCGATTCGATTTCGCGGCAAGGGGTGTGTACGTACCGGTCGTTACGGCCGCGAATCGCGCGGATCGCGCGAGCAATGCGACGAGCAACCTCGGAGAAATTCAACGAGTCCAGGCTACGCAGAGGTTTGCCGAAAGATTTTAATGTACGCTCGATTATTTCCGGTTGGATCGAGGCGTACGGTTGGATCGGGAGTAAAAAAAAAAAAAAAATGTACGTACCGCCGGTGCGTATCTTATCTAAGGATGTTTTTATTTTATAAAAGTGTAAACTCATATCGCTGTTATTGATTTATGAATAATATATTATCGGCCGAGATCGATGCGATCAAGCGCTTTGGAGACACTGGGAAAAAGAGACTAATCGAGTACGTCGAGAGCTCGTTGTGAATGATATACGACGACTTTTTAACGCTGTATCGGAATTTGTACAATCGAATAGGACTGCTCCCCCGTTCGTACAAGAACAGCAATAAAGATGAACATGACTCGAAGGAGATTTGAAATAAAAGGTTTACCAGGAATCCAGATCCTGCTCGAACGATCAGAATAATTCAGTGTTAACGATATACATAGACGTCGATCGAGCGTACACGTTGCGTACAAAGAATACGATAATTATCGAATAATAGTCAAGGTGGGTATGTAACAGTAGAGTTCGAAACATCTAGTCGAAATGAACGGAGGAAAGGTGCCAACGAATAACGAAAGGGAATAACGGAAAATGTCGATGCCCGTAATTCGCGACGAGGTCAGATACTTCAATTAGTTACGAAATTCGCGTCAATTAGTTACGTAATTGCCCATCGTCGACAATGCTTGTGAAAGAAGAAAAGAAAAAAAAAAAAGAGAAAAGAAAAGGAAAAGAAAGGGAACCACACGATTTCGAATAAGCTAAAAATCAAAAACTGCCAGTTTAGGAAAACGAGGGTTACATTAGAGCCATTGCTCGTTAGAATTTACGGTGAACTAAAAGGGACCCAGATTTTTACATGTTATTTTTCTACGGCCTTTTTAAATTCCATTTTTAAATGGAATCGCGTTACGTTCTACCGTCACGATCAATCATAATCTATCTATCGATCCACCAATTACAGGATACCCACGTTGAACAAGTAGTAAGACGATGTTCGTTCGAACGGATGGTTTACGAAACCATCCGATATAGTAGCCACGAAGACTGCGAAGATTTTAATATCCGATTTGTTCCAAGAATGAATAGCTGCCATGTAACTGTACGTAAGTTCTACTTGAAATATTAACCCATTGTTCGAAGCAACAATCGTGTACCTCCTTGTTAACGGCACGAACAGTGTCGCCGATGTAAATCTTATCTAAAGTTACAATTCGAAAAGACTTTAACGCGCAGGTTATTACCTGCACCGTGACGTGGGATCAAGAACCCTTTCCGACTTTGGATATACCTTGAGGACATTTCTTGAAACCATTGTGCCCAAAAATTGACGTATCGTAAGCATAGAATGCGAAAACGAACGAGAGGAGAGAAAAAGAACAAAAAAACGAAACGAAATTGTCACGACAGCGATCGAACGATCAAAGCGTCTGTGTGATCAAAAATTTATGCGAATGTTTTAGATTTTTAAAAAGTTATTGAAATTATAACAAATAAACGTGTTATTTTTGATCATCGCGAAGCCTATTATTATTCAACGTAGTTACGTAAAATTCTGTTTGGAAATTTTAGAATTGTAACGATAAGCGTGATCGGTTATTATGCTTGAAAAGCATTTTTCATCGTAATTCTGTGAAATAGGATGCAACTAATTACGCAGATACTATCGATATTATTCTCGTAAATACTAAATATGTATAACGCAATACAGTATTTCCATGATAAACAAGCTGTGAGTTGTAATCGAAATAAGAATATAAATAATCACTGATAATACAGTTATTCGAATATTTCAAACCTTCCCTATCTATTTCGCGTTTTACCTGTCATTCGAACCTTTACGTCGTCTTTCCGTTGCCGCTGACAAAACGGTCCTAAGATTGCCAATCTTCGTCAACGCGTTGCGTTACCAATCGGTAAAAACTGTATTTCGAGAAGCGCAGAGGAATACGCAAGACACGAGGCGTTGTACGCAACGCGTTCAATCAAAATTAACGGGAAAGGAATCGAACATTACCGTAGATTAAGTCGCGAGATGACTCAAGCTATAAACGCATATTATATCGCTGTATATCTAGTACGATTGATCGTTCGAGTATCTAATTATCCATGCGATTATCGCGAGGTTTTCCTCGTTTCGGAACGCCGCGTTACATCTTGCCGACGACTAAATAATCGGCAATGTTTGTTACCGCTAATTAGCCGGCGTGTTCGCCCTCGTGTTTTGTTACGATATTGTTTTTCCTTTTTTCGAGAATCATGTTACACGAAGTGTACGATCATTGCTCGTCAATAAATCGTGATGTGTATAATTATAAACGAGTGTGTGTCTCACCCCATTCACCTCCTTTGATGTTACCTTGTTGAGCGACGCGGAACGAGTTTAAATTGGACGAAATAATAATGAAAATACGGTGAAACGACGAGTAACTCGATCGTGTCCACGTTCGCGAGAGCACGTCTAATCCAATTACACACGGTTGCTCGAACTATAAAAACATACAGAAGCAAATCGTTTGGTTTTTCACGACGCGAGTCTGTTGATTCGTCGTCTCGACTAACGCCATTTTTGCGTCCGGATGGAATCGAAGCAGCCCCTCGTCCGAGTTTCCGAGCCAATCGAATATCGCGCCTAATACAACGACATCCACGGTATCGCCACTTCGGTACCCCTAATTTTCGATGTTATTCCAATTCCTCGGAAGACGTCGTCCACGTCGATACGAGGCGCGGAACCCTAATTCGGACTAGGAACCCAGGGTTCCTAACCGAGGCAAACCGAGAACAATTCGAGACCTTTGCACCGACAATTAGGTAGTGGAATTTCATGGGATAATCCAGGAATTATGGCGGAAATAAAATTTCCGAAGAGTTCGGCACCCCTCTCCGCGTGCGTTTAATTCCTCGAGTAGTTGCTCCGTTGGCTCGCCGCTCGTAAGAATGTTCTCGCAAGGGAGAGAGAGGGAGAGAGAGGGAGAGAGAGGGGGAGAGAGGTATAGGGCCCCCCTTGAATGACCTTCGTTACCTTCGGGCCGAGTAGGAGGCAGAGAACGGAGGTAAAAAGGCGAGGAGGGTACGAAGGATGCCTACCTACCTTCGACAACCTACATTAGGTACGGGAGACGTGGAGTCAGCCTGCGGCCGCGGGCCACGGAAACTCGACCGCTGATTGGCTACAACCTCCCCCAGGGAAGTGCGTTGCGAGCGTCGGAAGTGAAGAGGGGTGAGCTTGCCTAGAGCGAGTCGTTTGTACACGAGGCGGAAAGCTCGTTCTCGAAGAGGATCGGACCCTGGAACCCCGAGCGAGACCCCGCGCCAGCCAGTTCCCTAACAGCGCATCGTGTGCAGTCGACTGCCACGGTAACCGCGCTTCTTTCTCCCTCCGACAAGCCGTCTCTCTCTCTTTCTCCCTGATACTCTTCCGATTTCGGTCTCCCTCTTTTCTTCTCGCACCCTGTTGCCCCGCTCGGTACGCACTAATGCCGCCACCTCTTCGATCCCTCCACAACCTCCCGTTCCGACCCGTTCCGTCCCGTTCCTAGCAGGCCTGCCCTTGTCGCCCTCCGTCCCGCCAAGCGGTCCTTTTACTGGCTTCTGTTTACGCCACGCGCATACACCCGAGGAGCCACGGCCGGCTCGGGAAGGAACGAGGGGCAGAGTAAAAAGAGACGGAGACGAAAATATCCGCCGAGGGGTGGATGGACGGAGGCGGGTAAGAGGGAGCGAGAAGGAGAGGAAAGAAGGGGAAGATAGATAAGGGTAAAAAAGGGAGAGCGAGAGAGGGAGAGCGGGACCGTGAATGGTGCGAGAGAAGGACGGCAGCGCGGGGCGAGTAGGGAAGAAGAGGAGCGAGCCGGAGAGGAGCGGAGCGGCGAGGAGAGGGAGGGGTGGGACGGAGAAAGAGGGGCGCATCGAAAAAGAGAGAACAGGCTGGCGTATCTATATGAAGGTACACATGGAAACGGGGCGCAAGTGCATGTCGTGTCATCGACTACGAGGGATACGCACACACTGGTGCGCACCCTCCTGCTGCCGAATGTAGTAGAGAATGAATAATGTACCCACGTACAGCCGATGTCAGGAGGGGCTCCAGGGAATGTAAGCATCGGCCCGTCCCCTCCGACGGCTTTGTAGGCCGTTTATCGAAACGGCGTGGCCGTCTGCGACAGGATTGCACGTAGGCGATNAATTCAGCGGTAAGCGGAGCTGACGGAGACACGATCCAGTAAATTTCTTCCAGCACAAGGCATCGCCAGCCATCGACAAATACGAGGCCAAGTTGCAACGTCTTCATCAATATCAGATGAATCTCTCTCTCTCTCTCTCTCTCTCTCTCTCTCTCTCTCTCTCTCTCTCTCTCTCTCTCTCTCTCTCTCTCTCTCTTTCTTTATCCTTTGTCGAACGCGCTTTAAGAAGCGACCCGAGGATGGTCGGTATTCGCGTGGAAGCCGGAATCGAGAGAGACTCGCAGCGGCTCCGGTAGTACACCTGTGTTCGAATTAATTCCGATGACACGCGTAGAAGAGAGAACGGTGCGCGATTCGAGCGCTGTGCCCCCGGTGCCCCCCTCCGAGGTTCGTTTACGCTGGACGAGGGAGTGGCAGAACCTTAATGACTCGTCTTCGATCGCTACACGCAAATAGGTGGAGTAGCAGAGAGGCGAGCGAAGGAGAATTGGCCTCACGTTGCTCGAGGAAACACGTGGAAGGTTTCCCAAAAGCGTATATCGACCGATAACGCGGCGCAGGCTCACTGGAGATCCTGCACGTATACCAATATATCCTCCGACTGAATGTTCGGATCGGGCCGCCCACGTATCACCTACATACAGGTTCTCTACACGAAGAAGGGAACGATTCGCGGAACGGTGGACAAAGAACGAGCCGAGGAAGCGGAGAAAGGAGCAGAGGAAGAGATAGCTGCGGAGCCGATCTAGCGGCGTCTCATTCGCTCGTGATTCCAGCCGCGTTCCACAGCTAAACGACCGACCATCCGTCCTAGTCCTCCTGGTGGGGATAGCCCTCCAAGGGATCCTTCCAGAGAAAGCTTCGGGAGGAAGCCTACGGCCGCTGTTTTCGAACGATGTGTGCCAGAGGGGAGATCGGCCAGGGTCGGGGGTTGCAGGGGAAGGGAACGCACACGCACCATGCGAATATTTTTGTCGGCATCCTCCAACTGTTCGAGAAGCGGTAGAAGGGGGAACGGTTCTTAAAGTACACCCAGGGAGTGTCAGGATTGGAAGGTCGATTGCCGTGGTGGGAGTATGCTGTTAGTTGCCCCATAGCTGACTGGTGTAATTAAAAACGCCCGTAATTAATATTTCCTCGTCATCGGAGGATCATCGTTGATTTCTCCGCGGCATATCGGCCGAATTCTACTCGACTCTCCGACCTTTCGAACCCCGACTCCCTGCGAATTTCGAAACGCCCGTGTACCCTCCCGTTCCATTTCTTCTTCGTCCGTGGCTAGGATTTCATCGGTGCAACGTAACCGCAGGACGCATTGGACGCGGGTACGCTCATTGTGCGGCAGAGAGATTAATTATGCATATTGTCACGGTGCGTTCGATGCGCAACAAACACGCGGTTGGTATCGTTGCGACGCAACGTCGTGCACGTGCACGCGTTTCCAACTCTCCGAACGATCGTTTCTTCGGAGACTTACGAGATCAAATCGACCACCACCACCACCGCTGGTCTACGACGTATTACCGCCATTTTGGTTCTCCTCGGTTTAACCGGCCGAATTCTCGAATCGTCCGTGACGCGCCGCGTAAGATCAATCGGTCAGCCTGAGTCCTCGGTCCGGAACTTGACCATCTCGTTTGTTAACTATCCCCATCCGTGCTACGGATAATCCATGCGTGCAACGTTCCGAGCCGTACCCCCGAATTCCGGGATCCTCGGCGTCTCGTTACCGAAAACGGGGCACACCACCCATTTCTCACCTCGACTCTCCGAAATTTCTTCGAATCATTTTCCCAATGACGAGGTGTACGTGTCTCCGGTGAGACGAAAGCGTTGGCGGATTGAAAGATTATTCGACGGCGCAAGCGCGCCGTACGTGCAAATAGCGAGCGGGTGCACGTCACGGAGATCTGTACGCTGTACTTGCACACGAAGACTCGCATTCGGACACTTAGATACGCAGATGCGAATACGACTCGTGTACCGATGCGTTTGCATGCACCTGCGATAATTTACGTCTGCTCGCTTCTTCTCGACCACCGCCGACTTTTCTGCTTCCGTTCGTCGCGAAAAAACCAATCCCTCGCAGCAGAGACGCGACGAACGGCTAGATCGGACAGGCGAGGAACAATCCTGCAACTTTCTCTGCCAGCCGAACTTTGCGTCTCGTGTTCGGTAACCGACGAGCCTTAGAGCCCGATGCTCGAATCCAACTCGACTGAACGCGCGATAACGACTCGGCAGGAGCAAAATCGGAGAAAGAACGCCGCAGTGTACTCGTTAGAGAAGGTCCGATGAGGTTACGGAAGAGTCCGATCTCTACTAGGCAGCGACAGTCCGGGATATTCGTGGCCGATGAGAAGCGAAACGGATACACGACGAAGCGTTGCGCAACGCGGCTATAGTCTAGATTAGATAGACGCGCCGACATGCCTACGCTCGTTTTCGGTAGGGACCAAAATGGCGGAGTTTAGGAAACGTCGACGCGTCGCGACGCAGGCTCGACTCGGCGTTACGAGCGGAGCGATAAACGAAAGCGATACCCAAGGAAATGGTGCGGACAATCCAGGATATATTCGATGAAGGAGAAGTTCTTCCGACTCCTCGAGAAACGCGGAACAATAGACACGCGTATTTGACTGTCGATGGCTATAGCTGTCGCTGAACTATAAACCGGTTTCTTTGCTGTCATCTGCTCGTATAGACTTGCATAGATCTATTGTCTCTTCGACTGGTCGAGTTCAGAGCACCACGGGGCTGTATCGCGCCGCTAATTACTCGTGCACATTGCGGACCTTTGTTAGAGAATCGGGCGACTTGGTCGGTCGCTAGACCCCCGTATCTTTGCCGATTTACGCGTCGATGCGGGAATCTCTCGATACCGGAATAAGCAAATAAAAAAGTTGGGCAAACTGATCGGACGTCAGTCGATTAGGCCTTTGGAAAATTACGTAGACCGATGGAAGATTGCTGGGAAACTTTGGCGGATGGAAAAGACACGGGGGAAGACGATACCGAGAGGTTGCATCGGATCGGAAATGGACGTCGCGCGATAAAACGCGGGACGGTGTCGAGAGGAAAAGGAATGCCGGGTAGTGGAAAGTGAAAAACCAAGGTATCGGGAGTGGCGGCACACGTGAAATTAACATCCGCAATAAAAGTCCGTTGGTTTCCTCGTAATCTAGCTGGTTTTATCCGGCGATTGGTGGCCGATTGGTCGGCCGTGCGGCGAGAGGACGCCGGCCGACACTGGTTTTCCAACGTAAACGGGTTTATCGCGCATTTATTCAAACACAGGCGGAAATCCATCTGGCCGCGGCCCGAAGTACCGATTTCCGTTGCTGGCGCGGTGTAATTGGAGGTTACTCGGTAGGAGAAGGACGAAAGAAGAAGGAGGCAAAGGGACCGGGGCTGGAGCTAGGGGGTCGTTTCTGCGTCCGAGGAGAGGCGAAGGAGAATATAGCCGGAGACGGAGGGAAAGAAAGAAAGAGAGGAAGAAACGTGGCGCACGAAGAGAGGGGTAGCGAAAG
>NIJG01000273.1:962036-1021927 GCA_002201625.1 Euglossa dilemma | reverse complement strand
TAGAGGGATCTGGCAGGCCAGGCAGGCAGGCAGACAGGCAGGCTAGGCAGGCTAGTAGTCAGGCGAAGAGTCGAGCAGAGACACGGTGCTCGAAGGGGCAGGAAAGAGTCAAAGCGCGGGAGGGAGGGAGAGAGAGAAGGAAAGGCAAGGGGGAAGGGGGAGAGAAGCGAAGAGAAGAGAAGAGAGCGGAGTAAAACGAAACGGCAGGCGTAGCGAGGAGCGTGTGTAGAGCCTGGAGGACAGGAGAGAACGAGGATGGAGGGGGTGAGCACGGAGCGGGAAAGGGGCGCGCGGCGAAGGGACCGGGAGGGGCGGAGGGGCGAGAGGGGAAAGGGCATATCCCACTCGGGGTTTCGGTTTAGTTTGGCGTGAGTCGCCGTACCGTTCGGTGTTACGTGTCCGTTCTTACGATCGTTTTACGCCCGATGTCGTTCATTTCCGCGGTTTAGTTTCGTAAAACGCCGCGCCGTATTCCGCGGCGCCGTCGTACGGACTCGTAGTATTCCCGACTAACCGTGTACTCGCCGTTGTCGTCGTCGTCGTCGTCGTCGTTGTCGTCGTTGTCGCCGTTGTCGTCGTTGTCGTCGTCGTTACGTTCTCGATCGTCATCGTCATCGTCATCGTCATCGTCATCGTCATCGTCCAAGTCGTCCAAGTCGTCCAAGTCGTCGCCTTCATCGTCGTCATCGTTGTCGTTGTCGTTGTCGTTGTCGCGGTTGTAGCTGTCGCTGTCGCTGTCGTCGTCTTCGTTCCTGTCCGTGGTCTCGAAGTCGGTGTCGTTTTTTTTTTTCTCCCCGCGCGAGCCTGACCAGGCCGTAGCGTAGTTTCGGAGGCTGGTGCACGGTCGGTGGTAAGGTGAAAGTAAATCCCACGTCGGTGGAGCTTACTCGAATGCCAGGGAAGCTGGTGGTACGTCGCGAAATCGCGTACACATCGAGCACGCGACGTCGCCTAAGCCTGGATAGCCCGCATCTCGGCTTCGCAAGAGGGAGAACTCCGAGTTCGAACCCGAACACTGTAGCGACCTCGCATTTCCTCTACAGTATCGTTCGAGCCCGAACGATACCACGGCATCGCTTTGTGTACGTACGCGGCCAGTATGCTCTACTACCATAGAGGATAGCGTTAGCCACTCCGATTCTCGTATGCGTGTAGCCGCACGTACGGCTCGCATGCTCGCACGTAAGTACACGCACGCACACTCTATCACCCGATATAGCGCTTTCCAGCGAATACGCTTGTGTGCATGTACTCGCCGGTTGAATGCTGAGAAACAACAGGGAGAAACGGGGAGGGGGAGAAAAAGAGAGGGAGAGAGAGAGAGAGAGAGAGAGAGAGAGAGCGAGAGCGAACGAGAGAGAAGAAAGAACACGCGGCAGCGGGACGGAGAAGGCGGTTTCCTCCATCTTTTTCTCCCTCCCTTCTCTCTCTCTCTCTCTCTCTCTCTCTCTCTCTCTCTCTCTCTCTCTCTCTTCTCGCTCTGGCTCTCCCTCTCGCGCGCTTTCTCTCGCGCTCTTTCCCTTTCTCCGTCTCTTTCTCTCGTTAGCACTCGTTTACCCCACCCCGGGTTCTATCCTCTTGCGGGTGTTCCCTCTTGCTCCGACTCGCACGCGTCGCCTTGCTCTCGTGCGCGCACTCGTGTATTTATGCGTTTTCTCATATTCGCGCTGCCTCCTCTTTCGTCCTCGACGAAATCGCTCGGTATGCGTTCGCGATACGCGCGACGATGGAATAAACATCGGCTGGGAAGACCGGCGGTTTCTCCGGGGTAGGGCTGTCCTTCCTTCCGTATCTGCCGAGTTGCACGCGTTTCGGCTCCGGCGGATCCTCTGCTCTAACGGCTATTGTCCGAAATCGAAGGTAACGGTAGCACGCACGGCACATCGAAAGCTTTCCACCGTGGAAAAAAAGGGGGGAAAAAAAAACTCGTCTTGCCGCTTTCGTCGCGGAATGCTCGCGTTCGCGATCGCGCGAACCCCTCCGTTGTCTACGATACTCCGAGGAAACGTGTCTCTACTGATTAATCAGCTGGCTGCCTCGACAACCAGATCGCCGTGAAACGCGGAATACGAAAGCAACGGAACGACGCGCGGGAAATTCCTTCCGATCGGCGAAATCCGATGGCTCGAGCACAGCCGCCTGGGCCCTCGTACTCCCCCTCGCCCGTTTCCACCGATTCGATCGGAAACTTTGCACCGTCACGTGACAACCGTATCGGCGAAACGGCGTGCTGACGAGCGAGCAATCGATGGAAAAAAATGCGATTACCCAATCGTTTCCGACCTCACCGCCGTCGCCGCCGCCACAGCCGCCACCGCGGCACAGAATTTCACCAAGGGAGAAGAAGACGGACGTGCCCGACCCACCAATATTCCCGGAGCAGAGAATGCTTCTTCTTTCTCCCTTCCTTCTCTTTTCCCTTAACAGTCGCGGAAGACACTGGCCGACCGATCGAATGCCATTCTTTCGCGATCTTTGTAGAAGACGGTCGCTAGGTTACTTGGAATGGTCCTCTTCCGCCCGGTAGGGTCCTCGGCTCCCTACTCTCTTCTTTCCTCGGGGTACGGCCGCGTAGAAGCGACGGTAGAGGGATCGCAGAGAGCAGCTGGGGGTCTAATCTGTGACTGGCGTAACGCGCGATAACGCGTTAGGTTAAAGTTTCGCGAAAGAAAACCAGAGATCCGAAACGAGGGCAGGCTCGTTCGTATTCCGTTGGAACAACCGTCTCTTAACGAGCTCCTCGTTCTATTCTTTCTGCCGCGTGTTGCCAGCAGCAGCCGGTGATCGACCAAACGCGTCTCTGCTTTTCGCAGCAAAGGTAACGAGAAACGGAACAGCGACGCGGTTAACGGAAATATTTCTCTCCGCGCGCGAGATGACTCGAGAAAGTTTGGTAACGTTGCGCCATTCGTAATCGTTCCGGGGTACAGGTTGTCCTTTTAAACCACCCGTCCTCCGGACCGAAGACGTTCTCGTTCGCGATTACGCGATTTCGGACATCGAACGGCATTCGCAACGATTCCGAGCAGAGGCCCTCTTGCTATCGCCACTTACGACGCCGTTTGAGAATTTCGCTTCTTACCGAGTAGGTCGATATAAATAGACAAAGTACTAGACATCGCAGAACGCGCGGTGCGTGTACTTAACGCGTGCCGATTCGCTATCCAAACGACCCTAATTAATATCCACGAGGGCGACCGGGATCGGGCGCGGAAAAGTCGATGCCGTCTCGTTTCGAGGGTCAATTCGACGGTTGCGTACAGGGCTTTAGTTAGGCGCGACACGTGCCGCACTCGGGGATTAGTCGGAGGAAAGTGTCCGAGTAAACGGACACGAACGATCGAAACGAGAAGTTCGGAGAGCGCGAGATGAAGCGGGATAGAAAGAGGTGGTTTATTATCGGTTTCCGTCTCTGTCGGCAGCGCGAAACAACGTTGACACGCCGGTAGGTCCGTGGTGGCAATCGGAATGACGAGTGACGTTAGGAATTGAACGTAATTCTCCGGCACTCCTCCGTAGTTTGGCTCTCTCGGTGTTCGCACACGCGCTCGCGGACCGGCCAAGATGCTTAGGATTCGTGGAACGATCTGGAAACGAGCAGAGCTCATTTCTTGGCAACGATAACGATAGCGTCTAACCGACTTATCGTTGGCTCTCGTCGAAATAGCACGATATTCGATCAATACGTGCAGGTATTCGACGGGTACACTGGGTGCAAACGCGTTTCATTCGCGTAGTAAGGGCTGGTTGGCGGTTTGGCCGCGCGCGCCAGGCGAGTGGAAAAACCGAAAGGAGAAATTCCGGCGGGGGGAGAGGACGAGGATAAAACGCACCCGTATACCTACGGGTGGTTGGAACCCGGCGGAGGGGGGCCGACGAACAGGGCAACGGGATTCTAGCTACCTGAGAAACCTTCGGGAAAGTGGGCTAAACTCCGTGACACGGCCCGGCCTAACCGTTCCCTATGTCCTGCCATTTATCTGCCAAACTTGCGAATTATCCTCGCGTATCTCGTTATCGTCGCGGCCCGCCAATCGGGCAGCTGCCTTCCGAAAAGGAACCGCTCTCCCCGTACGTACGCGCGATACGCCTTCGGCATTCTAATCCGTTTCTTTTTCCTCCACCCAAGCACCAGCAGGAATACGCGAGGAGATGCACTTTCATAAGGAAAAACCGATATGCTACCTTTTCGCGCGACAAAGATTCTCGCTCTATTTTTTACCCAACGAAAACTCCCGTGGGTATACTAAGATTGAGTTTTTTTCCGCCAGCCGACTTTTCCCGCGACGTATGTTACAATACAGGGACGGTGTTTATCGTTACAGGCACTATCGCCGACGACCCGGTGGCGCAATAAGAAAAATGTCGGGAATGGGTAAAAGGACTTACCTCCGCGAGGTAAATCCCTATCTCATTTGCCCGTTGTGCAGAGGGTACCTCATAGACGCGACTACCGTCGTCGAGTGTTTGCATTCGTGTAAGTAAATTCGATCCAGCCTGAATTATATTCCCTCGAACGGATAATGACATGTCGTTTTTCGCCGCTCAGTTTGTAGAAGCTGCATCCTCAAGCATCTCAACACAGAAGCTCATTGTCCTTCTTGCAAACATGTTCTCAACAAAGCCAAGCCGAACATCAAGTAAGTTCCGCATCATCGAGTCGGCCGAGCCTCCGATTCTTCCACGCGCGAAAATCCTCTTTAACCGTGTTTACTTGCAGAGCCGACAAGGCGTTGCAGGATATCGTCTACAAGTTGGTGCCAGGACTGTATCACAAAGAGATGCGCAAGAGAAGGGAGTTTTACAAGAAACATCCGGAGCACGGTAAGACTGTTCCACAGTTGTAACCTTTTCCTTCCTGATTCCGGCGAATCTCTCTTCTAACGGTTCTTTCGATCTCTCGATTCTTCGTACAGCGGACTTGGCCACTCCGGAGCAACGCGGCGAAGATGTGAGCGGAAGATTAATCTTCGCCCCGGAAGACGCGGTGAGCTTGAGCTTGGAATACATACCGCCCGGAGCAGACCCTTTGACTATTTTACTTAGCACCAACGACGATACCAACAACTCCAACGCATCTAACAATCAGAATAATAGCGGTAACAACGGTAGTAATAACAGCAGTAGCAATAGCACCGTCAATCACGGCACAAACACGACAGCGAGTAACAGGCGGTACCTTCAGTGCCCGGCACTGGTAACTATTGCGCATTTAAAAAAATTCCTAGCTTTGAAGTACAGCGTCGATATGACCAGATACACCATAGAAATCTGTCATCGACGCGCTCCGCTTCCGGAACATTGGACCCTCATGGACGTCGCTTACATTTACGCGTGGAAAAGGGTAATAAACCATCGTCCGATTCGATTATTACCAGATATATCTTCGACCTTTGCTTCTCCCTCCGCGTCTAACCGTCGAAATTTTTCGTTTTAGAATGCGCCCATGCGATTTTTCTATCGAGTCGCGTTGGAAGAGCAAAGATTAGAAGCGCCACCTCACGACAGGCCATCCACGCCGGGTCTCGGTGCCAGCTTTCCTCCGGTTGACGCCTCTGTCGCGACACAGGACAATGCCATTTCGGATAATCCCGAGAACGACGCCGAATCTCGACCGGAAGCAGAGCGTACGAACGATGACGACGAGAAACCCGTGTTGGACAAACACGAGAAAGATGTCTCGAAAGAGAAACCGCGTACACCGAATGATCAAACATCCGTAAACGAGACGAAGAAAGCGACGATAAAGGAGGAGCAACCCTCGAGTACCGTGGCTACGTCGATAACCTCGACGTCGACGACGATTTCGACGGTATCGACCAACATCGCGTCCACTACCACGGTCACGAACGCTATTACCTCGCCAACGTCCAGCAGCGAAAATAAACAGATCAAAACGCCTATCAAGATACTGAAAAACTCGGACGGAAGGTACGAGGTGTTGAGAAGTCCACCGGGCAGTTGGAATATCAAGGAACAAACTACCAGCAGCGTAGAAACGAAACCGGCTAATCCGGAATTCAGCGTCGTAAGTATAGGCAACGGGCAGAACTCGAACGGAGTGAAGATCACGTTGAAGCAGTGCTCCCCGAACAATACGAGCCCGAACAAGCCGAAAGTTATCAGCAACGTGTTATTGCACTGCGGTCAGGTGGACAAAGATAGTTCCGACTCGTTGGTCATTCAACAGATTCAGAGAGACAGGGACAAGCGTCAGGCGGAGAAGCAGGAGAAGCAGAGAAGGAGAGTAACCTTCGTGGAAAAACCAACCCCTGAGAAACCAACGGCTAACAACAGTTTGAAGCCTATGCAGAAAAAGCCAGGAGAGCTACAGGAAAAGAAGCAATTCCTTCAAGGTTTTCAACTGACAGCCAGGGAGACCGCGACCGAAGTACCGTTAGAGTCTTCCTCCAAGTTCGCCGAACTAAACGTCGTCGACGAAGCGAACGATACGCGGAACAAAGCCGGCGCCACGGTTAAGAAAGAGGACGAGGTCGCGACGGAAAGTTCGAGTAAGGTAGACGACGCGAAGAGTAAGAGCAACAACGAGAATGTCGGTGTAAATGCGAGTGGAAACGCTGCGAGTGCTAGTAAACGGGTTGCGACGATGACCGGAATTGCCGGAAATGCGCGAGTGAATCCAAATAAACAGTGCAGTGACGTAGATACGTGCGCATTTGGTTACCCGAAGAGTACGAATGCGGGTATGAACATCAACGTGAATAGCAATCCCGCGAAGGTGGATGTATATACTTTCTCCAACGACCCGCCCGTGGTTCCCGCGGGAGCGGTGAAAAGAAAATGCCCGCCGGGTCTGCCTATATTTGACATTAAGAGAAAGAGGCAGCAACAGATTCAAAACCAGATCTCGAAGAAGCAAACTGCCGTGCATACGCCTCCTGTTGTACAAAACGCCGCGAAATCGCCCCGGAAGCTAGCGGCGGAGCACGTTATACCCGCGAAAAGACCCGCGAACATTGTTAGCGAAGCTGGTCCTAGTCGGACACCCACTACGCCGAGTTCCAAGCCTTCCTCGAGCCCGGTACTTTCGCACGACACGAGAAACATATTAGACGGCTGCGGCTTGAATATCCCTGCCAGTCTCAGTATAACTCTAACGGCGCCGAAATCACCGGGAAACACTGGTGGATTTATCGAGCCGAACGATTCCAAAGATAATCGAAAGAATACTCTGGGAAAAGTAAGTCCTAGCATTACTCTGAACGACAGGTCTGTCGATCCGCGAGTGTTGAAGGCGCTGAAAGCGGGACAGATAAGGATGCCCGCGCCGTCGAAGCCGAGGCAGAGCAAGCAATCGGAACGCGATGCGAATCAACAACGGCAAGCACCTCCTGCTAAGCGAAAAAGAGACCAAGAATCGAGAGATATTTTAGACCTTAGCGGAGGAAAGAAGATGGACATACATCCGTTAAGAATACCGCAGCCCGTGACGAAGCTTAAGGCGAAATCGACGGTGAGAGACATGCCGAGTATTTCGGATCAGGGCCAGGTTGTCACGCTGGTCGGTGGCCACAGGTATTATCGTGCTCCGCCAGGCTCTCTGACTCCGGCTGCGCATCGAGTGAACGATTGTCCACTTCCGACGCCAACGAGAACACCGGTTTACGCCCCTGGATTCTCCAGCCCTTTGAGTAACAGTAGATCCAATACCAATCTTTCCTCCGTTTTTCCCAGTCTGCAAAGCCTCTACGCTCTCAGCCAAGCACCGAATCTTCAATTTCAAATGGACGCGAGGCTAAGGCTACCTCGAGGCACGGACACGAATTCTACCAATATACCCAACGCTGACAATCGAAATATGAACAGCAACGCATCCGGGAAAAGTCACCTGGCCGCTCAATGCGCGCCAGCCAAACCGGCAAGATCATCGGTGGCACCTCTCGCTGTCGCGATAACCAAACAACAGCAATCGAACGAGAAATCAGCTTGTGTAAACAGACCTGTCGCGAACGAACCCAGCAGCAAGACACCGGCGTTTCGCAATAACGAATCTCTCGACTCTACGGAGTCTAGTCAACAATCGTCCGTCCAAACGAAATATTCGCCAGCCGCGGAAGCTAACAACCGATATTCACCGCGATCCAACAACAACAACAACAACAACAACAACAACAACAACAACAATAACAGTACGAACAGCGAGGATAAGACTCCGCCGGCCGAAGTAACTCGTGATTCTACCTCGGAAACGAGCAACGATGCCAAAAAGGAACCGGAGAATTCGTCGCGACAGACACCTCACTGCGAAGCAGCCAGTCCCAGAGTATCGTCTACCGCTTCTCCATCGCCACCTCCTGGAGATACCAATGCAACCGCGATTAACGAGACTACCAGCGATCGTAACGATAATACCAACACCGCCTCGAACGGAATAGACAACGATCTACCTGCACCGAGTCCGACAAAAAAAAACAACACAGGCGCGGAAGTGTCGAGCAGCAAATCACCTGCTAGCCCAGACTCGAGCTCTGTAACCGTCGAGAGTCCTTCGAGCAAAGGTTGCTCCGCAACGGTCGAACAGAGCTGCCCTTCTCCCTCGCAAACCTCGGACGCGGTAAAGCCTACGGAGCATTCGACGAAAATTGAGAATAAAGCGGCCGAAGACTCGACGAAGGATAAGGAGAAAAAGGCTAGCATCAAGCAAGCCGACGCGAAACAGCTGACTTCGGAAATGTTTCAGAAGAGGTTGCTGGCTGCGTTTCCGTCAAACGAGTGGGCAAACAATCCGATAGCCGCGGAGCATTTGGGCAACTTTTTAAAAAGTTTGAACGCCTCGATCAAGTCGGAGAATAAAATGGACAGTATAGGATCGGAGAAGGTTGAAAGCCAACTTGCGTGCAACGATGCAACGCGTTTAAATAACGAAGCTTCGTCCAAGTCTCGTACAGACGTCGCTGAATCGACATAATTACACAAACCGTTTTAAGGATGAATGAAACTCTTCCTGTTTAAACGAAAAGGACAAAGCTACATCACTGCCATTACATACCGATGTAATGTTATCGAATGACTTTTAGCGTGGATATGTGTACCAACTTCTAAGTAATTCAAATGCTTTAAGGTCTTATAGGAGAATACGGCACACGCACGCCGTTACGATACAGGGAAAAATACAGCACGGATGCTGAAAATTTTATTTTTTCAAATTTTTTAAGGCCACACATCCTTCAAGAAATTTCATCGATGTATAGTTGCTTTGTCGTTACAACAATGTTCCACGAGTCGCTCGATTCCAACTGAAAATTGCAGATATTTCTTTCTGTACAAACGAATACATTAACACGGTATGATTTTCTAGTAATTCAGGAGCAAAAACTTTCCACGAAACACGATTGATATGATTCGTACAGTGAGTTTATTTCTAACGTGAAGATTGTTCCTACTTCGGTCCATACGATAACTTTATGCGAAAGCAGCACATTTATCCAAGTACCTCGCATTCTATCCAGATGCGTTATCGTGATTTAAATTTCGATTATTCAAATTTCATAACCGACTATCGTAAAATACAGGATTAAATCAGCACAACGAAAATCGAATGATACGAAACCTGCTTTCCTACTCGTCTACCATAGCAAAACGTGTACGTAATAAGAAACACAGGGACCGAAATTAAGAGAGAAANAGGAAAAAAAGAAGAAAACTCGAAGAAACTAGGAATACAATTATTTGTGTAATGTATGAATGATATCTATGCTATTGTTATCTCTTTATTTACTTTGCGTTACGTTTCACTATGAGTTACTATTATGTATACGTTGTATAATAATTGTTATGTTATGCGACTGTATTATATTATATGTATTATTTCTTGATATGTATATATTTATAATTGCGCTGGTATGTCGTCCTTACAAGATATGCGCAAAATCCTATTACTTTGTAAGTTCGGAAACGTTCAATTTCAATTGATCGAAAATTCGTGTGAATTTAACACCGTTAAAAATTTTTAAACACAATTGCATGTATGTTGATTTTTAAACGACAAAAAACTGACATGTAATAACAAAAGGATATATAATTATATACGTAAACTAAAAGTCGTTATAGTTACTTTTATTATTCCCACGCCGAAGACCACATCTTTACGCATATCACGCAAATTCATACGACCGAATATTTTCATATAATAACGTCGCTCAACGACTAAATACAAATATGAAAAAATAACTCACCAAATCGTTGTAATCGATTCTCTCGTAGACGTGGTAATAACGTTGATAGAATAACAGTATTTCGCAACAAAATGAGAACGACTGGTATTCAACAACGAGTTTTCATAATTATTGAATTTTCAAACATTCAGACATACGCCTGTGCTTTGTTAAATTCATTATCGATAATCTCGAAGTTTAATAGAATAATAATACGATATTTGAATTCTTTTTTATCATACTTTACCTTTATGTATCCATATCTTATCATTTTGCTCCCTGATATTTCAAACTTTCCGAAATAATGAACGTTCGCGCGCAATAGCGTTCCTCAAACTACTAATACTTGCCAGCGGAAGCGATCGATAGTCGAAAGAATGAAATAATTAATTTGCTACATATAAATATCTTTTATTTCGAATTTAATCTGTTATTCTTATTAAAAATATTTTCTTTCTCGATTGCCGCGTCGTTAACGAAATTAATAAAAGTTAAACAAAACGGTTGATTACCCAAAGTAGATAGCAGCGCCATGCCAAGAAGCGAATTCTATACGAATTATACTTCTTTAAGTAAATACTTGTTTCAGGTTATATTTCGAAGGTATGGTACTTCAGAAAATGAAAGGTTAACCTGTCCTCTCATACATGTTTGAACGTAGAGGAGTTTTTCCTCTTCCTTTAAACAGTGTGAATTAAAATGAGTAATATAAAAGAAAATTCTACGGCACCGGCAAAAAATACAACTATAAGTAACGCAAAACCTTATGGAAAAATCGTGTTAACGCTTCAAAATTGTCTATTACCCGAAGAAAAACTTAACTCGACGCCGTCACATTTAGATGGTCTGGATGCAGAAACCGAAACCGATTTAAGGATATTAGGATGCGAACTCATACAGACAGCTGGTATTTTATTAAAATTACCTCAGGTTGGTGATGTTCTTTACAAATAAACAAAATGTTTGTAAACGGTATAACCTCTATAACCTCTGAATGCATAGCCTGTACTTCTATTCTCCTTTTTTTTTTTTTTTTAAATAGGTTGCAATGGCCACTGGACAAGTAATATTTCAACGATTTTATTACAGTAAATCATTAGTTAGACATAATATGGAAACAACTGCGATGGGTTGTATTTGTTTAGCTAGTAAAATTGAAGAAGCACCTAGGCGTATTAGAGATGTTATTAATGTATTTAATCACATAAAACAAGTTTCTAGCCAAAAGTAAGTACTTTATTTTTAATTCTGTTATTGAAAATATCGACGTACGTGTAATATTTATTATCAAGTTTGTTATTTCAGGCCGATACAGCCAGTAATACTCGATCAAAATTATGTAGCCCTGAAGAATCAAGTAATTAAATCTGAGAGAAGAGTCCTAAAGGAATTAGGCTTTTGCGTTCATGTGAAACATCCTCACAAAATTATTGTCATGTATTTGCAAGTATTGGGCTATGAGAAAAACCATGCTTTAATGCAACAATGTTGGAATTATATGAATGATTCCTTACGATCTGATGTATTCTTAAGACATCAACCAGAAACTGTTGCGTGTGCATGTGTGTATTTAGGAGCAAGACAACTTCAATTACCTTTACCTACTTCACCTGCTTGGTTTTCCCTTTTTAAAGTTAATGAATCTGCAATTAGAGATGTTTGTCGTCGCATATTACGCCTTTATTTCCGACCCCGCGTTAAACCAGAACAGTTAGAGAAACGTGTGGAAGAACTTCGTCGACAGTATGAGGAAGCAAGAACCAAAGCAAGAAGTGGAGATGTCGATAGCCACACACCTAGTCCACCACTGCCTAAACACCATAATGCCTGGGGCGGATTCATTAGCCGTAGCGGTACACACGCCGCACCCGAAAGAACAAAGTCACCTAGGTATGATGTAGCAAGAGAACAAAGTAATAAAATATGATTTATGTAATTTATCATGTTCGAAATCATTTTTATTTTCATTCAGACGTTCGAAATCACCGAGTACTTCACCGTCTAGGGGTGAAGGAACAAAGCATTCCAAGAGAAAGAAACATAGTAGAAGCAGATCTCGCAGTCATAGTCATGGAAGGTCTCGAAAGCCGAAAAAAGCGCAACGAAGACGGTCCGGCAGTCATAAATCATCGCATAGTCGGTATAGATCGCGTAGCCGATCTCGGGATAGAGATGTAGAAAAGTCAAGTAAACATCGCAGTAAACACAGACGACATTGAATTATTCGGTGTATAAAAGAATCATTATGTATATTACAAAAAAAACGGTACTGCCATCACACGGGCAGACGCATTCAATTTGTAATATAATATGGGGCCTTTTTTTTACCTCTGTTAATTAATATACAATTTAAATAGGACAATTAATTTCTACTGTATGGTACATATCTTGAGTTAATTTAACAATGAGCAGTAGATTTTAAATAAATTATTTCTAAGAGCGTTGAGTCAAAGTACCTCGAGAAAGACGGTACATTGTCGAAAAAATATTACAAGTAATGATACTTAAGAAGGCGTGTATTTAATACAAAACTTGAAAATAAAGTTTTATATTCATGTACTACCATATATCATTTTCTCAAATCCAGCGGGGGCTGCTCTTTTTCTTTCAGCGGATAATACTGCCGAAAAGTCTAGCGCCGATAATTGTGGAAGAATGTGAACAATGTATCCTCTATAGTACGGAAGATTTTCAATGGGATTTCCATGTAACGTTAAAGATCTAAGCGTTTGTAACTTCTTCAATTTTACAACGTCATTAATATTCGAAATATTATTTCCATGCAAATAAAAAATTTTCAAATTCGGAAAATTTATAATGTCATCTCCAATTTGTTCTATCTCGTTAAAAGAAAGATCGAGCCAACTAAGGTTCGTTGGATCATCCAGAACTTTATGTGCAAGACTTTCGAATCCGCTCATTGACGTTAATAAATTATTACTTAACCATAAAGAACACGTTACAAAACGATCTGCAGACGTCCGCAACGGAATTTTACCCGTTCGTACTGCTTGTGGCCGTTTACTTGCCAATTCTCTTGTAATAAAACAAAAATTTCTATTAATGTAATCTTTATAAATTCATTTTAATAGTATTATACGTCATCTTTGGAATTCTAATCATCTTATACTACGTAACGTACCACTCATTGTAGCTGCTTTTTTAAATGACAAGTCCAATGGAGCAGCTATTATCATCTCTTGCCGTTCACTTCGTCTGTAATCAGAAAGTGGTTTTTCATAAGCGATAGTGGTATCCATTATAACGTTTAAACGATAAAGCTTCGCCAAACTGTGGAAGAATTGCTCCAATATCGATGCTAATAAAATATAGAAAACCGTTCACTTATAATTATTTGGCAATCCTTAGTAATATTATTAAAATTTTCGTTTTTCAGCTAAAATTTCAGTCTCCATAATTCTCCAAATGATATAGACAGTCACTTATCCAATAATTGTTGTCATATATTTATTACGAACATAACTTAGCATGAAATGTAATAATTTAACTTACGTACATAATTTTACATATAAATCTAACCGTTTAAACAAATTAGTAATTGTGAAAATTAAATAATATGTTATTTAAAAAGTTTACCGCGGATAATTCTCGCATAATTCAAATCAAACTGACTATATCGATTTAAATGTGTTTCTGAACGCTTGAAATATAATACAGATAAACGACGCTAGGTTGCTCTTTTTATAGAGCGTGTATATTCTTTAATTATTTTGTGGTTCTTCAGGTTTCGTATCCATTGATATCGAATTATAAACTGTTAACGGCGGTAAACGAAATTGAAAATATCTTAATGTAAGTCAACTAATTGAAGAATTTGTGATAACTTAATTTACAAATTGCATCTAAACGGTAATAAAGAAAAAAGCGTGCGATATAAAAGATAAATAAATAGTTTGGTTACATTTCCTAGTTTACGCCTGTTAAAGATGCCGCGAACGAAACATGCTCGGAAACCAAAACAAGAACAGCGAGTTACAGAAGAAAGTGATTTATTAATGAAAGATTTCGAGAGACAGGTACATTTGCGTATTTCGAAAATGGAGGCAGAATCAAAAATGGCAATAAAAAGTCTGGAAACTTTTGTTGACGTTACTTCATCTCGGCTTCCAGCTGAGATACGACAGATGATTCTCGGTGAGATACTCAACTACGAAACTGACAATGAGAAAGAAAATTGCGACGAAATTTCGTCGTCTATTGATTTGCAACCGTCAGCTTCGAAAACGGTGAAAGGTGTGAAGACCGAAAAGAGAATTACCAGCGCATCCGACGATGGATACGCGACCGAGGGAATGGCAACAACGCGAACATCAAGAGCTGTAAAAGTACAACCTGCCCCTACTAAAAGAAAACGTAGTAGGTCTAATAATAATAAAACGAAACTTAGTGAAATAAACCAAGAAACTGTAAAGAAGGTAGCAAGGAAAGAACGTACCAAAGAATCTATGAGACTTGATAAATTTAAAACTCCTGGTCCTTTGAAACCTGGGAGTAATACATTTGATCCTGTAACTCCAAAAATAAAACCTAATACACCATTAAATGTACTAAGACGTCCAAGACAAGGAGAAATGGTACTTAGTATGCAAGGTAGCCCCTTATTGGTATCTGCAATAGTTCAAGAAGACATTGCTAATATCAATGTACCTTTGAGTAACGGCAATGTTATGTCTTTATTACCTAATGCTGGTTTACGTATGTCACATATTCCTGCATTAGATTCGGAAACCGTGAAACAATTAGAAACTCTAAAAAATCACATTGAGAAAGTCATCTCAATAAAGTAGTTAAAATAATGATAGGATAAATATTTATAGAACGCATCTCGTAATTCGCCATTGTGTATGTCAATGAAATCGATCTAAGATCGAAGTATCTCTCAGACATTGTGCTATAAATTTATTGAAAGTAACATAATTAAATAAATTGAATTGTATGTTCGTTTAATATATGTTTAGACAGCTGTAATATTTTTATACCTTATGACAATAACACTCTTGTTGCATATTAATATAACATAACAATATTAAATAAACATGAAATTAGCATTTTGAAATAAAATTTTTGTATAATATAGTTAAGATCGGTATAATAACAGTGCATGTATAATTTTTTATATAATAAAAATTAAAAGAAGCATACTACTGTAACTTGACCATATCTGATCTAATATAGAATCACACCTAACATAAATTAAAGAATTATTAAAAATTTAATATTTAAATCATTTATTTTTATATTTCTTTAATTATTCCTGGATGTATAATTTTTTTTATAATTCCTATTTCGTAATTATTTTATTTTCTGCAACGATATATGTATCGCATTTGGCGGGCAAAAACTAGTAGGGCGCGTGAGTAGTATCACTATGTCTAACCATTAGTGTACATGCGCATACTAAAAGATCTGTCAAACGGACGAACTGTATTTGCATTCTTCTACTTTGTGATATTCCTAGTGTTTTTAAATTATATAAAATCATGTATAAGATATCGTTCTGTTCGTTCGAACGAATGTAAACTAACGTGTTTTTCTCGTATTTTATCATATCTTGTCACTTTTAATATTATTTGCCATATAATAAAGGTGTCAAATACATGAGAAAGATGAATTAAGAATGTCAAAGAACGCGTCATTGAGTTCGTTAACACGAAATTTTAGGCGGTTCAAGATAAATACTCGTTAATCCAAACAAATCAAAACGATATTTCATTTACATATCTTTATGCTTAATTCTATATCTCACTGATATTAAAACGTTCCGAAAAAAACAACGAATTTATCGTCTTTTCGTACATTTCGCAAGCAACTAGTATATTAATAGTTTAAAAATGTAAGCTAACCTTCAACGAATTTTATAATAATATATACATCTAAATATCGTCAATTGCATTATTTAGTAATGTTAAAACGGTATAAGTTTTATGTAAAATTTAAACAAAATAATTACTAATTTAAATGTATGTTCAATTTACTTGTAAAAGTTACCAATTACTTACATAATACGTAATAATTTTCTTCCAAACACGATATAGATATGTTTAAAGAGCTCTTTTATTAACACAAAAATCAACATGGTACGTGTAATCACAGTACATAATTTTTTGGGGCAAAATATCACTCAAATCGAGGAGCCAACTGCAAGCTGTATAGCAAATACATCTGGACATGAAATGCTCCTTCTAGCATTATCAACTCATTGCGTGGAAGTCTGGGAATTGATGATATCTGACATTAAGCTGTATACCGTGTTTCCAACAGTTGATATGATTAATCAAATGGTTCACTGCACTAAGGGAGATTATGTTGTGACATTAGAATCAAAATTATCCAGAGACCCGAGCGTTAATAATCATATAGCAAAAACAGTTAATAATTTTGTTAGGGTCTATGTTAACTGGGCCACTGTGAAAGATCAAAGTCAACCTATGCGTGCTAGAATAGCAGGACGTGTTACTCCGAGTTTAAACCGACCATTGAATAGCTTAGAGATGATAGAGTTGCCATTAAATGTACAACCTACGTTAATTGCTTGCTGCCAAAGCACTGGCAATCTTCTAGTGGCTGCGGGAAATAGTGCCATTCTACATGAATTCAAAATTGAAACACAACAAGTGTCAAAGATGAAATTTATAGATTTTGAGGCACGACCGTGGTCTTTAGGATTCTCATTTCCTCCCACTCATATGGAGATTGTAGAAGATTTTATATCAGTTATGGATAAAACAAATTTATGTATCTTTCGACTGACTAATTCAATGTACGAAGATATTGATCAACTGAGTTCTTTAACTTCCACCAACTCTTCATCCATTGATAAAACATCTATATCCACTGACTCCTCCCTTGTGGAAAATAGCAATAGTACTGCTAATCAAGATGATAACACGATATTACAGGGAAAAAATTCAAAACGTAAAACTTCTAGTCAAGATCTTCATTTTATCGTGTCTGAAAACAATGATTCTAGTGGAATAAGCACAAAATTTAAAAGTAGAAAGTATAGAAGCTCTAAAACAAGTATATGGAATAAACTGGAGACGGGAGATTTCAGGAAAATAAAATCTAACAATAACGATGCTATTATAAATTTAGATCATTTAATGTATAACGAAAGAGATGAATTACGAAGATTAATTGATCAAGAAGTTGTAGATGGAAATTCACAGACTTTGACTATAAATTTGCCGTCTATAAGTTTGGAAAGAGCAGGACCTGGACATACTTTAAGTCCTTTCATATTAAACCCACCAGATATAAGGATTATAATTAAAACAAATTCTCCTGATTTAGGATGGTCAGAAAATTATACAATAAAAAATTTGTTGTCACTTAAAACAGTGGCAGCTAATAATAAACTTGACGGAAGTTTCGAACTATTCAGTTGCTCCTTGTTAAAGCCGCTATACATGAAGAAGGAGTGTAATAATTCTTGTGTAAAAAAGTCAATCCTAAGATCAGATAAATACACGTACTTGCAGGGTGTAAGTTGTTTTCTGTGCACACTGCAAGAAGGATATCTTTACCATTTTTCTGCTACTAGTTCAAATCCTACAGATGCAGCTTGTTTAACTACTTATCCATTTACTGCACCTGTTAATTATGTAGCATTGGAACATACCGCTTTGCACGCGTTAACCGAGGCTGGCCTTGAATCTTATACACTACGTTTATCTCATCACATTGCAAGAACATCAAATAACATGGATAATTTAAGAATTACTTGTCCTAGTGTATCTGAGCCAGTTTGTTTAATTGGATTAAGACCATTCTTGGGGATACAACGACTGTTACATAGCAAAAATTACCTTATACTTTTAGCCAGAGCTGAAAATTCATGGACTTTATACTCTTTAATCTTACCGAAATTGGAAAACTTATATTACGATATCTTAAATGCAGCAAGAAGTCATAAATCTTCTAGTCCTAGCACATACCGCCATTTGTTAGGAGAAGCTCATGCTTTAATACGTTTAGCCAAAGATACCGTGTACAATTGCTCAGACATCAGTGAATTTGACGATATCGCAAATAAAAATGGGTTGAAATTGAAAAACTTATATAATCAATCATGCGCATTGCTTGGAGATTATTATATCCGTTCCGAGTACGAATCGGATTGGGATCTTTGTATACCTTATTACAAAATGTCGGGGTTAAAACCTTCGGAAGTATTATCTAGAAAATCAAGTCAAGATGCCCCGGGTCTCGTTACATTTTTAACGGACATTCTTTTTACAATGAAGAGTGGTTCGGAAGCTGATGCGTTATTCCAGGGGTTTAATATCGTGGAAATAATATGTAAATTAAAAAAATCGGACTTGTTGAAATTGATCTTCAGCAGTCCTGTATTGCGCGAGTACACCACAGAAAAGTTAATACATCTTTTGTTATTATACGAAACGGATGAATTGGATAAGTTAGCTTTGGCACTCCTATACATACAAGCTGAGAAGCAAGAACAGGCAGAAAAAATACTTGAACCAGTTTCAGCGTTATGTATAAAAAGAATAGTTTTAGAACATTGGGACCTATTATTTGACATGACGGCAATGAAAAAGAGAAGTCCAATGATTCCAACATTTTCAGATTTCGCCGGAACGTTAATGCGCCAAAAAAATTCAACTTTTGCCGAAATTTTAATACAAATTATAGAAGACGATGGAATTTTATCTCTTCATCAAATTATACAGGTGTTTTTAGAATATTTGCCATCAAGGGTAGGACGGGACGGGCATAATGCAGCAATGACATTACAAGTTTTCCTTGAAAAATATCTTCATAACTACTTTAGTACAAAATTGATTATAGATTCGACTGTTATAAATAAAAATCAAATACGCACGGACTTCGCCTTAGTTGAAGCATTTAAGTTACTAGTACGATCATATTTAGGCAAATTAACTCAAACGAAAGTGTACAAAATAGAAAATAAAAAAAGTTACGATAACTTCATATTCGAGAAGTTTAGACCTCATTATCTAAATGGGATGCCGCCGTATGCGAAAGATTATCAAAAAGTTTTGAATCTCTGCGATCTACAAGATATAGCTGATATTGATAAGACTGACTCTATAAAAACTATACCAAGGGAATTATTTAAATTACAATCCATATTATCTTGTGATTTTATACCAAATGAGTGTTTGTATGAAGTTAAACAATTTCTTGAAACACAAGAAATTGACGGCAGTTTATCTTTAAAAATATTGTGTATTCAAAATACAGAAGAAGCTACGGCGCTTCTAATGGATAATTGTCCTCAAGCAGTCGTGCAATATGCACAGGTACGTATCATGCATTTCATTTCGCTAAGTATTTTATAACACTTCCTATCAATTTTTTTACGATTAAATTTCATGTTACAATTTTAGGATATGTATACTAAAGATTCGGAATGGAAGTATTTAATTGAGTTAACGCAAAATAAAATTTCTGCACCAAACACTCGGCAAGAATTGCAATGCCTATATACGCAAATTATGAAAGGTAAAGTGTTTTCGATTATTTTATATTCAACTATGCTAAGCTATACCGTAATATATTTCTTATTGTTTTAGCAATTTTAAACTACCTGCCGCATACGTTATCATTGAAAAGTCTGCATCGTGTTCTTCCGAAAGATGATGTACTAACATTCCAAAAATGCAGCGAAATGTGTAATCAAATTATGCACGCCGAACATGTTAAATCTTTAATAATAGAAACTAGTCAACAACTTTTATCAACTTTAAAATTGTGAGCGATAGTTTCAATTGATCAATTTCATCGTCGTTTGACGATAGTATAGGTCCAATTTCATTTAGACATAAAGAAACTAAATAATTTAAATGCAACAAGAAGTTAAGTTGCATGGAAATTATATATAGAGAAAATAGATTTGAGACAAATTGTACTTAATCGAATTAGCTGAGAACGATACTTTTTCATGTGATACAACTTTCGTGAATTGCAATTTTTCTTAAAACTTCGCTTAAAATTACTTGATCTTTAACACAACTAGTGACTTTCAATTTCTAAGCAACTGTGAGATACTATTTCACTTACATTAGTGTTTTTCTTCGCGAAATATCACGGTAAATTTACGTTTATCAGTTTTGTAATATTTTAGGAAGTATTCATTCCTTTCTCCAATTAATTGAAATATTTGATTTTTGTTACAAACTTAGCAACGCACAAGATTTTTTATGGATGAAGTTGTATTATCAAATTGTCAAAAACTAAAGACAAATACTATAGATAAAATTAATTCATCTATTACTAATTGTTGAGATGTTCTATATAGATATATTGTATTATGTCTAGACGTATGTTATCTTTCCCTTAGCTAATGAAATAGTTGAATCATAATTATGGAAAGTTTATACAGAACCAAGCATATAGATACTAAAATTTTACAGTGTTATATATAATATTGAACATGATAGATTGCTTTATACACTGAACTAAGAAATTTTGTAGTGGTGATCATTGTATTTTTGACTGCTGTTTGAATATTTCTAAGAATTTGTTAAAAATTGTTTATATTTTAACCGCTAAGGGCGGGGTGGCATGTGTTTAGGAAATCGCATATTGCTAAGATAGTTACTTTTTATTGTATTCGTTGATCCTATAATGTATTTTCATCACTTTCTGAATGTTACAAAATATGATGTAACTTTGATGTGCCTTTAGACTAATTTCTCTTTGTTATAAATCTAATATAATTATGTTAGAGGTGATCTATGATATTTATAAATAATAATAGAAATAATATATCTGTAACTCATATCAGAACGTTTTTTTATTATGTAATCGTATTTTTATANAACAAAAAAAAAGAGAAAGAGAAAAAGAAGAGAAAAAGGGAAATAGAAATTATTTGATCCTTAGGTCTGATCGTTCCGTTTCACTTTTCACTTTAATATTGCCGATTCTTATTTATTTAATTATTTTTCTTAGGAATTCAATTACTTTAACTAATTTTTATTAAATGCGTAACAATTTTATTACATCTATAATCCCTTTCAATTTATATAAAATGAAACAATACGAAATTGTACACCTATTAGAGATATTCAACAAATTAGTTTCTAAACAATTAGTTTTGTGATATTTAATATGTTTAAATCGACCCCTTTTATAATAAAAAATTATATGATAGTATCTTTTTAGTTTTTGTTTGTATATACACTTCTCAACTACGAAAAATATTTTTAATCATTTTATTTTACGATATCTTAAATACTAAGTTAAAAAGAGTTTATACTTTTTAACAAACGAGTTCAACAAGTTTTTATACAATTTCAAACTCCTTATTCAACCTTGTTAGATCTCTGAAATAACAAAGAATACCATCTATGTAACAAAAATTGATAGCTTTTCCTTAAAAGGTATTTAATAACTCATACCTGTTCTCTATTGCTTCGGTTAAGTGATATTTGTGCATTAGTGTAATGACAATTCTCAATGTTGCCCAAATAGTATTCGACATTGCTTTCGGTGAAAAACCCTCACCTTGAACTCCACGACCGGCAGCTTGTTGGTTTAAAGCTATTATAAGATGTTCACCTGCTTCCCTATAAAACAAATAAAATGATTTCGTAGTGTAAAATTTAGTGTAAAATACATATAACGTTAACAAAATTTTACTTACTTAAATGCACCTAGATTAATGCAAGAAATTCCGAGATTATAACGAGCTCTAATGAATCCAGGTGACAATTTTAAAGCATGATGATACGCATTTATAGCTTCTTCCGATTTTTGACCGTTAGCTAAAGTTGCACCTAATCTATTCCATAATCTAGAATCCTTCCGAAAATATTATGCCTTTGATAATGTATTAACAATTGCTAATATATAACAGAAGAGTTTCATTTAATACATACATGAGGACGAACTTGTAGCGCTGCTTGGAAGCAATCGCTAGCTTTATCATATTCATTAGATAAATTAAAAAGTACGCCTAATCCGCATTGCACATCTGGATCTATTTCATTCAATGGATTTATCCGTGCAGCTTGAATATAAAGGTTTTTTACTTCTTCATGCACACCGCTAACAAAAATAAATAGAATATTATTAAATACAGTTCCTTACGCGTATTATTAAATTTATCACTTACTTAATTAGAATAGATGATACATTAGACTTTGAGTTTTGCTCAGTGTTAGGCTTTTGTATTGAGAGATGTTTGTACTTTTCATTTCTTAATAACCATTCTTTAAGTGTTATACATGCTTGATTTTGGTATGATTCATTTGTATATGAAACTGCAAGTGCCATAAGAGCAGTTACATTTGCAGGATCCAAACTTAGACAACGTTTTAGTGCAGAAATGGCTAATGGATCTTGTTCATTTTCAGCTTGAGTTTTACCAAGTAGTAACCAGGCTTCTGAATTATCCTCATCTTGTTGAACTGCTGCTTCAAAACAAAGTATAGCACTTGGTAAATCTCCAGCTTCCAATCTTTTCTTACCCTCTTCTAGTGCATTAGGTAAACTTTTCATAGGATTTTCTTCATGAAATTCATAGTCTTTAAATGGATCATAAAAAGAATCATATTCTGAAAGCCATGGATGCTTGGAAGATAATTCGTCACCCGATGAAATCTTTTCCCATTCACTTTGAAGTTTTAAAAACGTAGACTCGTAGTTGTCTACTTCTAAAATAAAGATGTCTATTGAAAGAAATTCATAACATATACCGATTTATTATCAATGTATCTACCAACCTGAAGAAACTTCTTTTTGAAATTCATCTATCCAATTACCGGCAACAGCTGATTCTTCTTCTATTTGTTGTTTATTCGTTACGTCATTTTCTTGACTGTCACTAATAGAAACTTTGTCTTCGGATGTTTCATTATCATTGTCGTACTGTTCTATCCATTCTTTGCTCGCATTAGGAAAATCTGGCAGTGACTCTTGATTGTTTTCTGCAGGAATATCTCCTTCCTGTTTCATAAATTTCATAAATTTTGAATATTCAAAATTAGGATTATCATTGTTTTCTATTGCTTCTGTTGAATGTTCCATATTTATGTTACTTTGTATAGCATCTATACTATGTTCTATGTATTCCTCTGCCCATTTTGGTCCTAATCCCAATTCATGTTTTTGGTGATTTAAGTCATTTGAATTTTGTTCTACTTCAGGATGCCAAATATCATCAGCATGGTGTTCCTATATCAATAGAATACACAATACAAATTTGTCTTATAATATAATACTGTTAGTATATGAACTTCAATAGTAAAATAAGTATTACGTTAAAATGACGTCCTGATTCAAGATATTGATTTGCCCAAGCTGTATCTAAACTGGTTAACTCTTGAGCAACTCCTGGTGCTGCTATAGGTGGATGAATATTTTGATCAATTTCACGCATTTCTTGTAATAAATTGTCCATTCTAAATGTTTGAGGACATGAAGGATTTTCTTCTAAAAATTGTTTAACTAACTGATCTGAATCTGAAGCTTGAAAAGGTTCCACATGCTCAAAAGGATAATGTAGCCCTTCTTCTTTGAATCCATGATCATGCACAAAGTGTGATGTTAAACGAATCAAAGAACTAGGTCCTCCACAATCACCTTCTACTAATTCACGTAATGCCATTCTGTTTTAATATAAATATGCACCTAAATTGATGCAAAAAATGTATGTTAATTTTAAAAAACATGAATAATAATAATAACAATGACAACAATACGCGAAATATATCTAGAAATATTGAATCAAAAACGATCATAATATCGTCAAAACAAATTACACAACATTAATTCAATTAACTTAATTAAAGTAAAAGGTTGCTTTATTTCGCGTATTTTAACACGTATTAAAAAATATAATCGAGATAAAATGTTTAGGTATAAAGTTTTTCATACGATACTAAGATTTAGTCATATTAGATTAAAAAAAAAAAGATTGCAAATTTTGTAAAATACACAATTATTTATAAAGGAATGAAGTTTACAAACCTCTTTACGTTTTTAATATAATTAAATATTCCGATGATAATGTTGATATTAAACGTGTTTTATATCAAGCCCACTGTTTAAGATTGTTCATTTCCATACCATCGAACAATATCGGTAGTTTGCATCGAATAAATTTCGCTGTATAATGGTGGGGCGCGCAAAATTATCATAGCAAACGTACAAGTTAACGTTAGGACAAGATGCATATTATAAAGACATTCTTTATGTGTTGTTGGCTAATGAACGTCAAATCACGGACAAGTTGTTGAACTATCTGGTGGCTTGAACATCTTTTTTGTAAGAACTATGATATATGGCATACATATTAATATATATTTTCAATACATTTTATTTTAATGCTAAACAGAAATTTTCTGTTCATTCGATAGCATTATATAATTGATTACAGTTCCTACAAGTAATGATAACGTCATTTTATGTCTTGCATATATCTAAAAATTTTTTATTAGCAAAATATGTATAAATCCTGCATACGTATATGTAAATGAAAATGGATAAAAAAATGTTGACGAAATAGAGGGAATAAATTTAAAATTAGTACTAAAAGTCTATCTTAAAATAACAAAATAAAATGTATTTAAAATAATTCATGAAAGTCGTTTGGATATTAAAATTGGACAAAATTCTTGAGAATCGAATGCTAGCGCATAAGTCTATTGTAACGCCACCGTGCGAGTATCACGAAAATTTCAACGTGCCGAAAGTTGTACGATTTTCATTCACTAGCTTGCTTACACTCCTAGCTAATGAAAACGTGTACCGCTCGTAAATTGTGTTGTATTTGTAGGTTGCTAAATAAGAGTATTTTACATGAAATTACAGTAGCAGAAGTTTAACTATGAATGATTTTGCAAAATCTCAGCTTATGAAGTATGGCTGGACGGAAGGTATGATTTTGAAAGTACTATCGTAATATAACAAAGTCGCAATTTCTATTACGTGTTATATGTTCGGAACATGTATTTAACTTTTTATTTCTCTACTTTGTTGTTAAATCAATCGTTTAAATAGATTTACATAGTTTGAAAAATATATGCCATGTTATACGAATAAATGGGACCAGTTTTATTAAAAAATACTTGCAAATGTTTTCTTAATTTTTTATTAATATAGGCAAAGGTTTAGGCAAACATGAAAGCGGTATTACAGAAGCGTTAAAACCAAAATTGAAATTTGATACAGCAGGAGTGGGATATAATGATAAAGATTGGAATAATTGGTGGGAAAGTACCTTTAATAAAGCAGCTAGTAATATTACAGTTAAAGCTGAAACTCATGGGGTTTCTATACTTGTTTCAAAAGAAAATGCAACTGATGATTATCTTAAGCAAGATTTAAGTGAAAAAACATCCAAATACGGAAATTTTTTTAAAACTTCTACGTTATTAAATGGCAATTTAATGGTAGAAAATGATTCTAACATACGTGAAAAACAAAATATTGAAGAAAATTCCAGTCATATCCCTTTCACGGATGAAGAGATATTTAAAATGTGTGGTGGCAGAACTGCCCACAAAGGGGCCAGGCATGGATTAACATTAAATGGAAAATTAAAAAGAATTGCCCAACAAGAAAAGCAATTATTAAACATAAACTCATACAGAAACACGTCAACAAATTTGCAAAACAATAATAACATATCCGAAAGCAATAAATATGAAAAGGTTAACGATGAAAATATAATACTACCTGAAACTTCTCGTGAAAGTGCAATAGTTCCTACAATATACAAAACTAGTAAAAAGAAAAACAAAGTATTCATAAATGACTTGAGTCATCAGTTAAATGTTCTATGTAATGTAAGTGATAGTGATAAAAAAAGGGTACACGCTATGTCAAAAGAAGAATTAAAACTAGAAAAGAAAGAAGAAAGTAGAAAGAGGAAAAGAAAGAAAGAGAAAAAATATTTAATGTCATTTAATGTTGAAAGTATTGAAAAGAAAAAGGCAGATAACGAACTGAATGATATATCATTCCCAATTAGTCAAAAATCATGGACAGAAATAATTAAAAAAAATATTCAAGAACAAGTAAATAATCATATTGAAAACAAATATATGGATATATCTATATCTACAAAAAAGAAAAAGAAAAAGAAGAAGAAAAAGAAGAAATTAAAAAAGGAGAAAAATCAAGATATTCGATATAAAAATATCACTAATGTATGGGAAGATGACGAACTGAGTGGATCACATGCAAAGAAACTTAAAAGATCGCATAAACGTGATTCGGATGTACAAACATCTGATTTACTAAATTCGATTAAAGATGAAGACATTAAAACATTAGAGTGTAAGTTTCAAACAAAACTTTCTTGTAATGAAATACCAATAGACTCGCATAAAGTGAAGAGTTCATCAGTGCGGACATCAAAGTCCCTTTTGGAGTTACCTGACACGTATTTTAAAAAGAAGGTAGATTATCTAAACAGTAGAATATCAAAAAAGAAACATGCAAAATTACGAAAAAAAGAAAAAAGTAAATTAACCAAAATAACAGAAAGTTTAAAAGCTGTTCATTTCAATACCGAAGAACCCATAGAAGAAAAGAATACTAGAAAAAAATTTAAATCTGTAGTAAAGAAAATAATGGAAACCAATATTGTAGCAAATAAAATTAAGCCTTTGAAAAAGAAAAAAAAGAAAGGAAAAGAAAAGTAAAAGAATAGGACAAAAATGTTCAGGAGTTTTAAATAAACAAATACTGTAATTAGATACTTATAAAATCACTTTTAGCCGTGTATAAATATTTATGCATATAATAATTATAACAAACACATAATATATCTATTGTGTATTTATTTTCTAAATATATAATTAGTATTTTTGTAAATATGATGTTATTAATTAAAATTCTATGAAATAATGATTTATTGCAAGTATTGTTGGTATATCTTTCTTTTGTATGAAGAGGGAAAAATAAAACGAAACAAAACACATTTCTTCATACCCTTATAAACATTTTTCTTTTTGTTGTATAATTTATTAATGGATTACACAATAGTGGCAATTCGATTAACGCGCGTAACAAATCAGTTGTACATATGTATATGTATATGAATTTGTAAAGATAAATGTATCATTAAATTTTCGTATTTATTAATACTGTATTCACTTGTGTACAGTTCATCTAAGGAATAACAAGCATGATAATATTTTCAATAAAAATTTATTATTAAAATTCATTGATTTCGTTTTAAAAAATACATTTCTCTTATCGTGTAAAACTTAGTTTTCGTAAAAATTAAATGATGACTTGTACAAAAGTATATTCAGTGAACGTATAATTAATTACTATATAGCACCAAATTTTGTAACATGCTAGAGAAACTTCGAAGTTCGAACAATATATGTATATAAAATAAAACAAGATTTCTAAGGCCACTAGAATATTCCGCAAATCTTAACATCTTATCAATAATTTCCTGTTTTCACTAGTGAATGAATCTCACTCGATAAGCTTAATAAGTATGAATTCATATTACTTAATTGAGCTAATAATTGATTTAAACATTGGTGCACTAACGATGTACTTTGCACTAGGATTAGCAAGTAATGTAGTCCCTTTTAAAATATCGTATAAAATGGTAATCAATTCGATTAGTGGTAATATAAGAAATGCAATTACCATTATTAGTATTGATACTAGTATTAATTGATACATTATAACGAACTTTTATAAAATTTCATGTATCCACAGTGTATGATAGGCTACATCAAATTCTTAATTACTAAATGCATGTCATTCATATTTAAATTAATATTACAATACGATTCTAACAATGGTATTTTGCATAAGACATATGTATTGAATCTGGATGGATAAATTTGCTACTTCTAACTTTTCGAATTACATTCACGAAATTGTATACAATGTCAATTATTGATAATTACAGCGTTGTAGGTAATAAACGGCAAACGCTAAATTTGAAAATTGTACAACACAGTTATTGAAATAATTACAACATTTGAGTGTCAAAAATATCAATGTTTCATAATTTTGAATATACAACCTTAAATAAAATAAAATTTCATTAAAGAAATATTTACTAAGAGTTACGGCAATAAATACAATAGCAAAATATGTATGTATATATATCCTTATAGCAATTCTCTTAGAATTGTGAGAAAGTCATATATATATATATATTTCAGAGAAATTTCTTTAGACATTTAGACAATAAGTGTAGATTTTTATAAACGCAATTCAATATAAAATACGCAGTTATCGTACTATTTACACAATATAAATATAAAACATAGATTTTTAATTAGTATCAGAAACCTATTAATTATATGTATCGAAGTTAATGATATTCTAGAGGAAGCATGATAAAAGTATGGAAAACACCTGATTAATTTATCATATGAAATTTGATATGTAAAATTATCGTCGCTACTCAATGTTAATTTTTTGTCCGTTTCTCGAAACTTTCAAGTAACATATTCGTCTCGAAAATTGCTTAATACTAATTTTTAAATAATCGGAAGCAATTAATTAAGTTTTAAATACTTAATAGTTGAAATAAATTTAAAAAAAATTTGTACTTTTAAAACTATAAATCAGGTTAACGTTTGGTATTTAATTATACAAATTTTTGTAAGGAACTTAACTTACATAGCAAGTCTAATTGACAGTACTTTCTTAAAAACTATTGCTATTTAAATGGAAAAATAGTATGTAAAACCTTCATTCAAATATTAATTACAAATTTCTCTTATCATAGGTTACAAAAAATTTCCCACTAGTTTATTAGCTGTAGTGTGACTTTGTTTTGTAATTATAAGAGAATACTCATTAATCTATTTACTAGTAGTAGTTTGATGTAACAAATATTAAATCAATAATAAATAATTGGTTTGATGCTTAAAAGTATCAATTAATTTAAACACATTTATTGATAGTTCTTCTTTTCACCATATAGTATCCAATATTTCTACCATTTCTGCTTAATGTATCTGACTTCTTATCAGTATGAGAATGATTATTGCAAAAGAAATTTGTATCTTTCAATTTACCCCATATTACATACATATTAAACACATTCACTTTGTGTGCTGTAATAGCATTTCTTAATGTACAAGGATCCAGTTTACGTGGAATATAACTAAAACCAGGATGATTCACAGGTCGTACTTTTGCATGTTTTGCACAAAGACCAGTAATATAAACATCTTCCAAGTGAAGTAACGGTGTTGTTAATGCTGCATCATACAATTTAAATGCAACATCTAAACTCATTACATATCCCGTACCAGATAAATAATTAGGATATATTTTCTCAGAATACATATATTTTGGTGTATACCTAATTAAACATATTTGTTTGGACTACAGCTTTATCTTACATTTATTTTAATCATATGAATGTTACTTACCATTTATTATTTGGATCCAAAATAGGTTTGGCATTACAAATGAGAGAACCTAATAATGTATCTGTAGTTTGTGATCTTGACTGTAAAGTTTTCATCAAGGTAGGAATATTTACAAACATGTCATCATCTGTTTTCATAACATATTTTGCTTGTCCACAATTTGATGTTACCCATTTCAACATCATTACAGATTTCAATGTTAAATTATTATACGTATCATAAAATTTCTCCTGAATAATGTCATTGTGTTGATGACTTTCACCGGCTATTATATTCTGTAATATAATATATTTATTATTGATTTTATTGATATAATTTCCATTTAATGAACTTCAATTGCATTTTTATAACAAATACATAGGTACATACATTAAGTGTTTCATTATCACTTTGTCCCAGAAGAAATACTATCTTTACAGTTGAGTTGTATATACTATCTAAATTACTTTTATTAGCCCAAGTATTTCTTATAGCTGTTCGAGCTTTGATATTCGTAACAGCTGAACAAATAACTATGAAAAGATATGGCAATGGAAAACATATACCAACTGGACTTAAAACTGAAGTTGTATTTTGTGGATGAATATATACAGAAAGATCTCTTGAAGTATTATATGTCCATCCTGGCAACTGTGCTGCAAATTATTTATTTTAAAAAATCATTTAGTCCAATTCTATTAAGAACACTATATTCACATATTTACAATATTTTTTCCCTTAAGCTTTGATTTTATGCATGCCTCATAAAATTAAATAATTATTTTACTTTAGCATCATTCAAGCATTCTACTATAAGCAGATGGTAAAATGAAAATTAAATTATACTGCTAATACCGTTTCTACTATTCAAATTTATCTTTATGTTTGCTAATTCGAACATAAATTCCTAAGATATACAATTCCTAAATACATTATTTATTATTATAATAAAAATATTTTTTTTGCTCCTTGTCTTATTGAATATTTAATATGTAAATACGTTCTCCTGTATAACTATATCTATCTATATAATTCCTATGGTATTTTTTAAACTACATTAATATATTTTATAAAATTTAAATTTAAAACTCATTTATAATTTATGTCCGATAGCTATAGTTGATTTATACATTAAATCTTGTTAGTTTACAACACAACAAAGGCTTTAGCAATGTTAGTGAATGCATACCTACTGAGGCTACCAAATGTGAAACACCAATATGCTTTGCAGGAGATGGGATCTCACCTAAGCCTAAAAATGGACCTTGCGCAGAATGGTATGCGGGTACATACAATAAACCTAATGTAGCCAAGATTACAAATCCTACTGCTAATCTTCGAACAAATGATATTTTTCCCTTAATTGTTCCATTATTATTTATATTGGTGGTTGATGGCAATTCCAATGGCAATAATCGCAATTTGTCCATCTAAGAACAGATAATACACATTCTTTTACATCACTTCTTTAAATAACTTTTACTCATTGTTTATTAACAATTAAAATAATTTTTGTTTCAAATTTTCTTATTTGATAAAATATATTAATTATATTTTAATATGCGTACTTTATAATGAAAGTAATCATTTGAAGCATAACTAATTAAGATTTATAATAATGTTGGAAAATGAAATGAATATTTTCGAATTAAATTTAGAATATAACAAATTAAATGTTACAAGGGTCAAACTTTTTAGGCTTATTTCAATGTATAATAATAATAATAGTTACATTTGTTGTATCAGTTGACAAGACATCTGACTGATTAACCTTTTAAGGGCAGTGGTATAACTTGTGATTTCTCACATGTGA
This sequence comes from Euglossa dilemma, assembly GCA_002201625.1. Taxonomy (NCBI): domain Eukaryota; kingdom Metazoa; phylum Arthropoda; class Insecta; order Hymenoptera; family Apidae; genus Euglossa; species Euglossa dilemma. The sequence continues at coordinate 990,578 of NIJG01000273.1, read as the reverse complement.
TCGGTATTTTGCGTAATATAGATTTTCAGGATGAACCAAAATTAAATCTATCTTTCATGTATTCTTCAAATGTATATAATTTATGAAATTAATTGACAATTTTTTTACTTGATGTAAAATAGTGTAAAAAATTTTGAAACATTTTTCTAGACAGTCAGATGTCACAAGGGTCCGCATAGTATATAAACATGGTTCACGGAGGGTTAATTTAATTACAAATGTATTAGCAGTAAATATGAATTTTATGTAAAATATCAATGTAATAAATGCATATTATTTATTATTTTGGATAACGAAGGATTTATCTATTTCTATAAATTCTATGAAATAGCATTAAATGTTAATATAATAAAAATTCAGTTCGTAAGTTAAATATATTGTAAACAATTTTTTTTACCCTCGAAATACGATGATTGTGGTTACAGGTTTGACGTGTCAAAGACTGGTTTGAAGAAGGTTTATTAGATATTTTTACGCGAGTGTAGTACCATCTAGTGTTAATTGTCTGAATTTCATTGTTTATTAGATAGTAATAGCAGTAACAACTAGATGAAGTTCGTTTATGGTAACAGTATACTGTTCACACAGAATGAGAAACAGTTATAAAAGAAAAATTATATTCTCTTGTGATTTCGGTTCAATGCGTGCAGTTACCGTAATTTCTAAACTATACATTTTCAATTAACTATTATATAAGATTACTACTATTAGTTGCCGGTGTAACGTCACGTTGTTTAGTGAAAGGTTAAGGAGCATAAAAAGGAGAAAATGCAAAGTTTAGCTGCAAAATGAAATATTTATTTGCTTAAAGTGTATATAGCTAAATATTATTTAAGTGGTTCTTATCATTTTCTCGATTACACGAAGTTTCCTTGATAAGGAAATTAATTACTATCTTTGACATTCGTAACTAACCTTCATACAAATGAACATTTGTTTTTTCTACAATAAAATTATAATTTATCTATTTAATTGATCGTCAATCATGATTAAGGCCATTCTGGTATTTAATAATCATGGAAAACCTAGACTTTCTAAATTTTATCAATATTTTGTAAGTATAACCGTGGTTACAATCTGTTATTGTAATTTAATGTAGGATTTAATAGATATTTTTTTTCTTCAGAATGAGGATATGCAACAACAGATAATAAAAGAAACGTTTCAACTTGTTTCAAAGAGAGATGATAATGTTTGTAATTTTTTAGAAGGTGGAAGTTTAATTGGTGGATCTGACTATAAATTGATTTATCGACATTATGCTACGTTATATTTTGTATTCTGTGTTGATAGTTCAGAGTCAGAATTGGGAATTTTAGATTTAATACAAGTCTTTGTGGAAACATTAGATAAATGTTTTGAAAATGTATGTGAACTTGACCTTATTTTTCACGTAGACAAAGTTCATTATATTCTTAATGAATTAGTGATGGGAGGAATGGTTTTGGAAACCAATATGACTGAAATACTAACAAGAATTGAAGATCAGAATAAACTGGAAAAACAAGAGGTAAGTCACATCTTATAGTCAGCATTTAAGAAATCAATATATGTGTTGTATGTTTAAGCTTTATTTGTATAATTCATGAATATTAAAGATAACAAATTCTGTACATAATATAGCAGTGCACTGTGATAAAGTTTAAGTCACTAAATCACAGTTGTAATGACTAATTTTATGCAAACATCCCTTAACTTTTTGGGCCCAATCAAATTTTATTTTTTCAAAATTTTGGAGTAGTAAAGCAAACATATAAAGAAAAAGGCATTCAATTTTTTATTAAAAAAAAAAGTCATCTGGGCTTAAAGAAGTTAACAGCCTATAGCAGTTTATTCGTTAGCTGTGCATGCATTGGAATGTTTCGTAGAGCAGTTTCATATGGTGGTAGGACTGATTGACCTAACATGAATTTTAGGGAACTTACAAATCAGGACGATCTTGCTCACCTCGTCCGTTTGTCCTTCTGGGGCCCCCTCCCTAAGTAAATCGGCAGTAAAATATCAGATCATTTTGTACACATTCATTCCTTTATGTAATCTATCTGTGATCTTTTTTCACCAAGAATTTCAAAACATAAATCTCTCGTAGCTTAACAAAATGAATATTCATAACACGCATGATGGTGCTATCGTTTGTAAATGTCTGCTCGGTAACAGTGCCTTAATGCAAATGTATACGTCGCTATGCTCTAAGAATAAAATGTGTATTGCGTAGCTATTCATTTGTATTTACTTCTATTAATTAATTTAAGTTCGAAAATCCTTTAAATTTTTCCATTTTCCATTTTTCCATCCGTATGGTATGTGCAGGCAGGAATCACAGCAGCGCCGGCGCGTGCTGTTTCTGCTGTCAAGAATATGAACATACCACAGCAGATAAAGGATATGAAGTTGCCTGATTTACCACAAGCTATAAAAGATCTCAAATTCTGACCAGCCGTTACTTCGTTGGCTCCAAGCTGACTGGTTTCAACTACAATTTCAAATGCAAGTGATACCACAAGGGTTTTCTTTCCCCCCCTTCAAGTGAATGAGAATGCACCAATACTGTCCACAAATTCTTCATATATCTCATCTCAGCAGTATCAAAGTTAAGCAACGAAGATTTTCAAGGAAGAGGATCTATATCATGAAATTTGAAAAGTTGTTTCTATATGGTTTTAAAGATAAGGGCCTCAAGTATTGGAGGTATCATGCTCATACATGAAAGAAGGTAAAAATTTATGAATCTAGAAATACTGATATTATATTTTATAAAGATTGCATTATCATTCCTATATAGTCTCATATAATATTAATGAAATTGCATTTCTATTATTATCTTTAAACAGTATATTTAGTGCTAACTCATTTGTGAACACTTCCATCTAATTATTATCAGAGATAATGCTAAATGATAATGTTACATTGTATTAAAGAGATATGTAATAAATATTACAATAATTCATGATAATTTTTATTTTTAAAAAGTTATTAAGTAGTTATAGATATATCTTAGTTATGTTGCTTTATTTTTCTATACCAAATTTTTATATACATCAAAAATTAAACAATAATATTAACGCTAAAGATTTTACAATAACTAATTTAAAAATAAAAGTTCATTTTTTCGATGTAGCAATTTCATTTCTAAGAGTAGTCCATATGTATCCACTACCCCGTTCTGTAAGCGATGGTGGATATGATGTATTTTTTAATTTGTAATAATCTGATGGAGCATGCATTACAAATTCCATGCATTCCAATTTCCGTGGGAGATCTTCTTCTGGTCCTATAATATACGTCTCTGGACTAAATCCTTCATCAGGTGGCGGACTAAATATATAATACATAAGTTTATGACTACTGATATTTCGAGACTAATAAACGAGCTACCACATGTTTTAATAATTTACCTTGCACTGGTAGGTAAAAGCCAAGTAACAGCAGCACTTTTTTCGCAGTATTGATCTGTGAGTAAGCCACGAATTTGAGCATAATAAATTCCTCCATCAATATCCTGCATAGAAACTATATCACCTATTTGGAAATAAGTACCTTTATAAAATACATAATTACTTGTAACAGGGGTTGCTGTAGCTGTTGGTGCTTTAACTGGCTGAAAATAGAAAACAGAAAATGACATACAATGACTTTTCCAGATAATTAGAAAACCAAAAGACGTACAGTTTTTTTGAATAAATTTCTTCTTCCTTTTCCTTTAGGTATAATTTTGTGTGGAACTGATTTGGAATTACAATATCTCGTAATTCTTGTACTTCTTCTAGTAGGTTTTAACGATCCCGCTTTATCTTCGTCTTCTTTTTTTATATTTAAATTCGCTTCAGAATTCCTTTCTTCTTCAAGACAATCATTGCAAAGGTTACCGGTTTCGGTTGAATGCCAAAGTGGGGTTTCTCGAGTCCCACACTTGACACATTCAGGTTTATTGCCGAGAGGCATCGAATTTTAATCAGTTCAATCTCATTAATTATTTATTTATCAATAATCAATCGTCAAATGTTCCCTTTAATTTGCGTTCCGATCTTTTTGTCACTTGGATTCCACTGAATATCATTTTGGTTATGCATAGTACAATACTAAATAGAAGTTACAAAATTTCATCCACGTAAACATAATAAAGGTAAAAGTTTATAGAGACACGGATTGTAACATATAATATCGCAGTGTGGGAATTTTGTGGTAGCTAAACAGATAAAGCTAGTCAGTGCGTCCAGCATGCAAAATCCCTAGTACTTGAGCAAAGGTTCATTAAATTTGTCAGGAATTTAAAAAATGTAAATGAATTTTACTGTTATAGATATATTTATTTCTAATGATATAAATAACAACATATAATATGCAAAAACAATTTTTATTAAAATCTGATTGGTCTTTCACATAGTGATGTTATAGCATACTAAATTCATTAGTATTTAATTTTTATCTTCTGTATATAAATGTACATTTTTATATTGCTATTCATTTACTGTATAAAGAGGATGAAAGTGTGACATTACATAAGATCATATTAAAATTTTTAAAAATTTGAAAAACACACATTTGTTTAGGTACAACTATAAAGTGATATTCCATGAGAGTATGTAAATATACTTTTCTTCAACTCCTTTCTATTGACTTGTTTCTAATCGTTTTATCTCTTTTAAAATTTTGGTTCTTCTTGCCAACTTATCAAGTATTTCCTCATCTAGATTTTTTAACAATCCATTTTTTATCTTTTCTTCCAACGCGTCAATTTCTCTAATTTTTTTCCTTAAATTTCTCAACCTTTTTTGTGGATCTGGTGTTATAGCTTCAGATTGAGCTGAAACATTTGGTTTCAACGTTAAAGGCTGATTATTGGGTATTGTCTTATTTTTATTTTTTTTTTTTTTCTTTTTAACTTCTGTTTTAATTTGAGCGCCCGGAACAGTTTTAGATTTTGCTGCTAGTAATGCCTCTTGTTTAGCTTTATGCTCTGCTATGAATTCTGGACTTGCACCTATTGGATACATGGGTTTATTCTTTATCTGTTTACCTTTGCTTTCGTATCTGAAAAGAACATGTCAAGAATATATACGACATCAAACAGGAATGTGTAACATTTCTTTTATAAATTATTACATACAGTGGAACTTCCTCTTGCGGTATATAACCATCTTTAACCCGACGTGGCTTACGCCATGTGCCATCTGGACGTTGACTGGCAGGGATGAATGTTCCACCTATAAAAAATTTTAAAATAAAAAATTGAATTTTATGAATTAACATAAACATACCTTTTAAATATCCTTCTTATATTAATTTTAGTGGGTTTTATTTAAGACACTATATGTATCCTATTGTAAACATTTGTAGTATTTATTAATAATTTTAAGGAAAATGATTACCAGGGTTTGACTTAAGTTTTGTGAAATAAAAGTTGTTTACATGTTACAGGTTATAAATAATGCAATGGTTAAAATAAATCAAATGACTGAATGAAACGAAATTTATCACCTTGTTCATCTTTAATGTAAGCCGACGCCATCGTTATTCGGTACGATCGTTCGCCGTGAATATTTTTTTATTATATTTCTTGATAATTCTTACTATCCGCGTGCCATTTTGCGATCGTGAGGACCTCAACCCTTGAGAAATACCCTGTGTCTTGAAATTAACAATACATACGCAATTCCATACGATTGTAAGATGTCGCTAGTATATGGTTATTCTAGTAATGTTGCAAAGATTAGCATTAGTTTTAACTATGCTAACTTTTGAATCTTAAACATTAATTGAAAGCAGATGAACGACTATTACTGTACTTGTAATCTTTTAGAAAACGAATAAGCTGAAAAGTCATTTTAATAAACTGTTTACCACCTCGGTATCATTTCCATCGTTATCGATTCAGTATCGTGTAAGATTAGAATGTTATTAGTGAGATTTAATATTTTGTAAGTATCAAATTATAACCTATGTTTGTAACGTTTAGATTGCGTAATTTCTATCAGAGGCATTTAAAATTTTATCAAGTATGGTTAACATCACTCTTCCTTTGGTATGTAGTAATCTTATTATTTAACTTGCTATTTCATATCTTACGCGATGTATGATTTACTTCATTTCAACGTTTTAAATTGTTTACAGTTGGAAAGGTATATGTCGTTTGCTATCTTCTATAATGAGAAAATGAATATATTAATTTATACTAATCTATATTTCTCTGTATATATTATAGAACTTTCATAATATAAGATGTGATATAAATTCTTAAAATTTCGCGCGTAGCTGCTAGCTTAGTATCGTTTTTCGAGGAAAAAAACATAGAAATATTTTAATGGCTTTATTTTTGCGACATTAATATCTTTCGTTTCCATAGATTCTCGAATGACTCTAATTTCCCCGTAGAAGCGTGTCTCGAAGGAAATACGAAGGTATTAAAAATCGCGAGCAAGCAAAAGTTGAAATGGTCGATCGGTTCTGCCCCAGGTCGAGACACCGTCGACTTACACGAGAACTAAGGGTAGCCATTAGTCGAATTAATAATGTTCATAAAGGCAAGTAGAGAGTCTCCGTGAGGCCTAGTATAGCCCTGTCCCGTGAGATAGGAATCAATTAAGGAACCATCCCATGAGGTTTGACAACAGACACTACAAGACCCACATCTGGCTAGTGTACGCGTAGGTTCACAAGAAAACTGGGGCCGTAGACCCTCGTCTTGACATCGCGAAGCATCATCGAGTCCAACGATGTCCCAACCAATCCGTCGTTTGTTCAAGGAAGACAACGACTCGAGAGAGTTTTCGAGTCGAATCAGGATAATAGCTTACGAAAACATGGAGTCATAGAGTGGATGGAGCTCGTCGTGCAGACTAGATGTTTCTTCTTTTAAGCGTACGCGAACTAACGATCGTATTTTAATCGACGAGCCGAAGGGATCGGAAGAAAAGGATTGTGTTACGATAATTTAAAATTAGGATATCCCCTTGACGATATTGGACGATAAGCAACGATGAAATTTCTCGGGTAGCTCTTAGCTCCGCGTCACTTTCCAAAGAGAAAACTTTGGAAAACGATGCCAATTATCAGAGCTCACCACGTGGAGGTGGCTACACGTCGAGACTCAGGCCTGTGGGCTCAACACCGACTACCCTCCGTTACATAACATGCAGCATTCAAACTGTTCTCAACGAGAATATCGAGTACTGCCTTCATTTAGCCCGCGGGTCTATATACCCGCAGATCTTCTTACCATGAGATTTTATATCGAAGTATTTCATAATAATTTCCATTCTTCTTACCGATTTAAAGTTACAATTACTTTTCGTTTTGCCCAATTTCTCGCGTAGCTAGGCCGATGATTTAGTTGTTAATATTTGAAAAATATATCGCAAGTTCTATTTCACTTAATTAAATTGAAATTTAAATTACACGGAACTGGAGCGCGTGAATGGAGTATACGGGGGTTATCGACTAGCAGCCAAGCATGCTTGCTGCTAGACCTCGTCTGCCTTATTCACGTTTCCAAATTACTCCCAGGTTAAGTTCTTAATCTGTCCGATACGAGATCATAGCAGCGAGTGATATCTTGCTGTGATTATCCGGTCTTTATTTGCAGCGGGTAGTAAACGATTTATCTGTATAATGGAATGAAAAAGTTTACTATAATTTCCGTATCGCATAGATATGTAATAATTTATAGACTTATTACACGTTTCTGGTTCCGTATAACGTATGTTTTTTTTTTTTTATATTTCACAGAGCAAACTCGAAGGTTCTGTACGCGCAGATAGTTTGGAAACATGGTAATGGTAGCATAATGTATAGGAGACAACGGATACACGTTCATAGGAGCGGAAGTCAAGCACACACAATCAGGATCGGAAGTAATTCCGGTGACCGAACACTGTGATGGTATTGTTAGCTGATCCGCTGAATAATAATTGGCACTCGGTGCATTTACATGGTCACGATTGCCGAGTGTCAATATCTTTCCGAATGGAATGGAAACGTCACACGGTGGCTTTGCTTCGTGATATAGTATTCGTTCAGTGTTTGCCGTGGATCTATACCTGTGACTTCATCGCCATTTCGAAGGTACGTACTAAAAGTAAACCGAGACGGTTCTTTTTGCATTTGCGCGTAATAAAAGCTTCTGTCGAAATTCTTATCATTTGGCTCTTTGCGGTTCGTTAACTCCGCTGGTTGATGTTACTTAAGGCGTTTTATTCGAAGCGTTTAGAAGGAAGTGAAACAGGATTCACTGGAGACGTGAAAAAAGAGTTAGTGTCACGATGAATGAACGTGAAGCTGTGCAGCAAGCTGACAGAGACATATGCACGGAATCTGTCGAGAAAGCGGAGTTGCATTCCTACGGAATTCCTTAAACTGTTTCGGAACATGTTTTAGGCTACATGGTTGCTCAACGACAAGTTACACGCGGTAAAAGCGAAGTAATTTAAGAACATTTCACGGAAAGGCTGGAAAGATCGATTGTTCGTCGCGATTTATCGCGTTTCGCCGTTTCTTCTTCAACTTCCTGTTTCCCATTACGGTGCTGGCTGATCCAGCAAACTAATCGTATCCCCGCTAATGCAGTTTCTTCTCTCGCGTAGTTTTTTCTGCGCTTCTTCTTTCGACTGGAAATCGTTGATTGTTCCCTCGTTTCGTACATCGATTTAACAGAGATGATTTTTTTCTTGCAGAGAGAATGGGCTGCGCACCTAGCGGAGAATCGTGCAAGAAGGGCGGCATTCGCTTAATGACCACGAAGCTTGCTTTCACCAAGGGTCAGCTGAGCAACCTGAACACATATTTCCGCAAACTGGTCGACGAGGCTCAGAATGGTGAATGTTAACGAGCTTCTTGATAAATCAAACTCTTTGATTCGGCGAACAATGGAGAGACTACGCCCGCGGAGGCGTTGGGAACAACAAAGATATCGAATTCAACAGCCAATTGTACGTTGTCAAAGTTTTTGCGGTCGAATTTTCAATCGGACGGATCTGTTGCAGATTTCTCGAATATTCGCGCGATCGAAGCTACCGTAGAAAGACTGGTTCAACGTTTAATGCAAGGCGCCGGTAATCTCGATCGGAACTTCTCCTCTATGTTTCTCGTTTCGCTGAACGAGCCTCGGCGAATAAAGGTAACGACGCGTGTTATCCGAAATCGCTCGAGTTGTAACGACAACGTTAAGTCGAGAAACATCTTTTACTCGTTTTTTTTTTTTTTTTCCTTTTCTCTTCAGCAACTGAGATTCGAATATCTGCTGCGGATAGATGCATTGTCAACTCCGAGCGTAGGTCCTAGGCAGGAAGTTTCAGGAGTGTGCGTCGAGGAAGATGCGTCTCTACCAGGCTTTATTCGGCTGAAGATGCTTGGCACTGGAGCGGAAGTCTGGCGAGAGTACATGGATATTGCAGGGAGATTGAGAAGAGATCTTGTAAAGGCCAAATTAGCAAATTTATTGGCCTCAGCTATTAAACAAGGTATTTCATACTTAACGAACTATTTAGGAGATAATTCTAATCGCGATACATAGTTGGCGATGATGTTTCTGGAATGTGAATCAGGGTCTCGGGTTTTCAACGGATTAAAGAGCGAAAAATGTCACTTTACCGTTTCAGACGCTACGGATCCGGTAGATGAGAGAATTTGTGTCTCGCCTGGTCAAGTGGTCGATGCCGAGATTCTCGACAAGCTATTGAAGCAACCGGAACACTGTAGGATTTTCTACGGACCAGGTAACGTCTCGAATCGTTAATTAAAACCGATAAATGTGCACGAGAAATTTTTCCCACGAATGGTATAAAAATTTTCAAACGTTTCATCTCGAAACGTTACCGTGAATTTTTTATCTACGCAGTTAGCAACAGCCACTCGCGGTGAAATCGTAAACAAGAATGAAATGTTCGCTGTCTCGTTATCCTCTACCCCAATTTCCGATTTTATACATTCCGTCCTCTGCTTATCAGCGTAATATTTTTGTGTCTCGGTTTCACGCGTGTCCCTGAACTTTTTCCCAGCCATTCCCTTGCTTTCCTTTCATCTTCCTTTTCATCCTTGGTCCTTTATACCTGTTATCTTCTCTTTGTACTAAATAACCGATGCACGAGGCAACTTGGTAATTCGATATACCGGGCGTTCAATAAATCAGGACAAGGCGCTCGAGCAAAGTTGCTTAATAACGACTGTAGGGGATTTAGAATAACGAGCGCCTACCAAGTATACTCAGTTTCCGTGCAACCGTATTAAGGAGCATCCAGTAAATCAAGTCGCGCCGTGTCCTCCGTGAAACAATAACCGTGGGTAACGATGCGATTTTTAATAATGCTGTTTAAATAACGCCAGAACGGTGGCATTATTTCTAGCGGTTTCGGACGGGCCATTACCGGAACCAAGGAATCATCGCATGGCAATGATCGAAGATACCAGAGGAATTCTGCTGAGGATCGAGTTGGATGGATTTAATGCTCGCGAAGTTGAGGTCAGGCTGTTAATCGGTATCGGAGTTTCATTGTGGCCCAGTTTAGCAGACTATCCCCAACGAATACCTCTTTATCACTGCGATGCTCTCCTTCATTACGCTGCAGCGCAAAGTGTAAGTGTCTGTAAAGGCAGGATCGAACGCAATATAACGTCAATTAGTATGCCTTTCGAATCTATTCTTATCGCGCACCGATCGATCGCGATCTCTTCGTCCATCAGCTTTCGGATTCGTTATCGGTAGTCCGGTACTTGTTCCACTCTAGTTCGCCAACACAAAAGTATCGAAAATTCAAGTTTATCGACTCGCGTTTTACGCATGCGTTTTCTAATTAGAGCATTGATTATTCTCGTTGTATCGTTCGTAGATAAACGATTATTAAAAAGCAATATTCGCAAAGGGAACTATCTCACTGTTCGACGCGAATTTTAATCCGTAATATCCATTGGGTAATTCCCGCAGAGTTTACTTTTCTGAAAACCAATCCATAATCGAAATTGCTCCATCACCCTCGGTTTTACAAAATTGCCAGTCTTTTTACAAACGCACGATTTTTCCTTGAAATCACGTATTACGTAAAAAGTGAAAACGTTAGTAGATTCGTTCTTCTCTTAAAAATTATACGAATTTGCTACACGGTGTCGTATTCTGTAGGTTGTTCCGAAAAAGAAACCGCGAGACAGTTTTTAATTCGATTCAATTTTCGAGAGAAAATATTCCTCGGTAACGCGTATAGATAGGGGGTTTTACGAACGATGCCTTACTTTTATTATCGCGAGAACAATTGTGTTCTATTTGGCAACCTAGGGTAGTTTACGTTCGTACGGATAACGTACACACGAATCGTAAATACTTATAACTATTTTTATCTAACCGCACGCATCCTCCGTCGTCCAACGATGTCTCGAAGAACCTGAAAAGAAAATGTATAAACTTGAGAAAAAAAACGGATTAGTGAAACGTAATAAAAGAGAAACGAATAGAGGGGTGGCCAACCCCTATCTCGTCTCGGACCCTCCTCCGCTACCCCGCGCGAAAAAATTTAGACGTTACGCTCCCGAGGGAGTTTTCTTGGAAAAACTCACATTTTTCGGAAGCATTCGGTAAATTTGTTGGACAGCGTAATCCATTGATATCGTGAAACGATGAAAAGAACCATGCATTTCTAACCACAAAGAAACGCGGCGGGTAATAAAAACATCGAGTTTCTTGAATGAGGTGCCCCAAGTGTACTTGTTTCCAATATGCAGCATTGGATGCCTTTCGCGCGAACGGTCTCGAGAGCTTTCGTAAAATTCTGTTTCACACTTTTCATCGGAGCTGCCATTCTCGCGATAAGTATCGCGTTCCGCAACAAGCGGCACTACCGTGTTTTCTTTTTTTTTTTTTTTTTTTTTTTGTTATTATTCCTGCTTGTATTCTAACGATCTATTCCTTCGCGTGTGCGGTGATGCGTGTCGAGTGCATAGCTCGCGCAGCACGGTACACAAACGATGTGCGCTTGCTTCGTGTAAACGAGAATTGCTTGAAACATCGATTTGCATGAGGTCCGCAAGGTAAATCCTTGGTTGGTCGAAGTTATTAGCGATTCAACCGATTCGCTGGTAAATTAAATTAATGAACGAGATACCGGCATATCGTTTTGGTCCGCGAACCCCTTTTGACTCCGCGAACATAACAGAGTCAGCAACCATTTAAGTGAATTAACTCGTTTGCTGGCGTCACTTTATGCAATTGATGCATTAATGGAAAAGCAAAGGCAAATGAGTTTTTCCAAGTACGCGCGTCGGAATTTCTGCTCGCGTTTTCGAAAGAGAGAGAGAGGGAAAAAGAGAGCAAGAGAGAGAGAGAGAGAGAGAGAGAGAGAGAGATTTGATTCTGGCTAGGCAATCTCCATATTCTTGCCTAAATGGACAGATTCGTTTGTTTCGCGTCATCTGTTTGTTGCTACTGTTCCAGGGCATGTACGCTGTGGCTGTTGGTCCGTATTCCGGTGCACGTTGCAAGAACCGAGCAACTCTCTGGAGAGTACGTGTTCCGGCAGCCGAGAAAATTATGAGTCAACACTATGCCGTCGACAGTGTACCAGCCCTGACGGAATCCGTGCTCCTGGAAATTTTGTACGAGCTGCGAGAAGGCCGATCTGCGAATTTACCGGCGAAATCAAAGGTAAGTCTTTAAGATACTTCGCCGAATTTCTCCCTGAAAAACCGCGCTACTATTTCTCGTAGTTTTTACACGGAGATTGAATATATCTCGCGACACGCCGCGTGCCATATCTCGAATCTTATTCCTCGTCGGATTTCTGACAGATATACGCTTTTTCCCGATGGATTTTATTCGAACAACTCAGTCGCGTGTATCGTTTGTTTCCTTTTCCGAGCGTCACTGACGACGGCGACTGCGACGGCGACGCCGACGACGACAGCCGCCTTGGAGATATTCCGGAAAGCTCGGCCTGTTCCTTTTGACGTTTTCATCTATGAGAATATTAGGTGCATTTCATACCTTTGCACGTCGCGCAGGGGAACAAGGACTGATTTCGCGCGACACCTCGACAATGGTCCAACGCGCATCTAGCCGGTGCATCGTATCTGCACACAGGTGCGCTTGCATTCGCGCCATCTCCGATTCTTTGGCCTATTTCTGAAATATGAATCACCCCATCCTCCGCCACCGACCCTTTTTTCCTTACCTTCTTCCAACCTTTTCCCAACGCGCGCGTCTTCTTCGTGACACAGATACGAAACCTCGGGATTCGAGCTGAAAACCTATTTTCCTCTCCCGCTCCGTCCTGTACCGAACTATTCGATAAAAACCTTGGATTTGACAATAATTCCGTAACCGTACACGCAACGTCGATGAATACACGTAACGAGAAAAGTTTTCTCTTTCTCCTACCCTACTTTCCAGATTAATTGTTCCGCTTGGAATCGATGGTCCTTGGGAAAATGATATTTGCGAGGAAATAGGAATAAAATTTACTTAGGTAGGAGGGAAAGGTGGTGCCCCGTCGCCGGATCGTTTACGAGTAGTTTCCAGACATATCCTGAGAACGGTGCACCGGTGGTCTTTGGAAAGGGCAGGACCGGATCCGCTGACGAGCTGGGCGCCCGATACTCTTTCGTGTCATGTTCTATTAGCGTTGGACGAGTTAGTCGCCGCTCTGAAATGCCAGAACCTGAGGTGTTACTTTCATCCGCGTTGCAACGTGATTCTACAATGCGTGAGAGGTAATTCAGTTTGCATGAAAAAAAGCGTGTTAGAAGAATGGAGCCGGTGTCGAGCTCGCTCTATCCAATCTCTCCTTTCTTTTTCCTCCTATTTTTCATACGACAATCAATATCTCGACGACACGCGCGGCGCGATCGTCTGGTTTCCATGGAAATTCTTAATTAATGATGATACCGACGTGTACCATTATTGTGGACGTTGAATGTATCGGCAATTTGTATGCATTCATAAGCCGTTCGGCGATACACTTCGATCGTATCACGGTTTTTCATCGCGTTTCGCTTGCCGACCTCCGGTCTATTCGCGACATGCCTGCCACGCTGAACAATGCATGTCGTTTAATCGCGGCGCGATTTAATTAACAGCGAAGATTTACCAGCACGCCCGCCTCGAATTAGTTTCATTCCGCGTTTCCAACTTTCAGCTAGTCGAAAGAAAGAAAACTCTCGCTCGTTTCTCCACGGCTTATCCGAGTTACGCGCTTTTGTTTTTCCAAGGCGGAACAGCGCATCCCGAGGACTCTTACGTTTCCGATTGTCGATTGTTGGAGTCTTGCTTGGAAACGCTTCATCGTCGTTCTTTGTCCATGGCACGAGACGTGCCCGGGCCTTTAGATGTTATGGAGGGCGAACTCATTGTCAGATGGCGAGACATCATGGCCTCGTTACCTAGGGGAACGACCAACGAGGATTACGGATACAGCCAGAGACAACTGGAATACTTTAGTATGATTCTGGAGCAAGTGCTGCGAATGAAAGACGCTTCGTTGCAGGTAGGAACGCTGCTAGTTATACCTGCTCGTAATAACCGAGAAAGAATCGCTTTCGCTTGTGCAGTCACAGGATCACTCGGACAACTGCAGTTACTCGAATTTCCCGGAATTATCCTACTGTACCACGGAGCAAGTGGAGAATCTGGTGTTTCTGTTGAAGCTGATTCTGGCACAGGCGAAGAATCAGATTCACGCGGTGGAGGTTCGTAAGATGCGAGGACACGATTGCCGGAAGGGATGGAAAAAGGGAAGGCGCTGCAACACTACCAGTCAATTCGATTATTCCGTCGGACTTTTGATCGACGTTGTCAGAAGGGACAGAGAGACTGTCAACACGGACTTGGAAGCTTTTCCAATAATGGCTAAAACGCTTTTACAATGGTTATACTTCGGTAAGGAAATATTTGCCGGTGAAATGCGACGAACGTTCTTCCAATTTTCGAAGCGTTTTATTATTCAAGGCATGGACTATGATCGGAAGATCCTCGAGCCTATCCTGCGACCGTATCTGAATAACCTTTTTAACAGTCTTCACGAATACGGCTGGTACGCGACGTCTTGGAAGAAGAGGCAAGAGGTTTACTCTTGCGAGATGCGATCATTGTCGACGTTTTGCAAGTCCGTGATAACCGAGGAAGTATCGCCTGCTAATGGAATCGTGGCCAACCTGTCGGAAGGTTGGCGTTGGGCAGAGGACATGACGAAGATGATCGAACGTTCCGGCGATTCTTTGCCTCTGATTTTTCTTCCCGGCGACAGGGTGATCAAGTACAACCTAACTTTCACGGAGAACAAAGGACCCGGTTCATTTTCCACGTGGAGCATGGCTAGAAACGTCAGCAGGATCGCGCGGAAGCGAAGTATAAATTCGAGGGCCAGCGAGCTGTTCGATTCTCTCTCGAAATTGCATGGGCAGTCGAATGAAAACCAGGGTAAGGGGGATACAAAGTGCCGCCTCTTAATGCTCCATTGTGCTAATAAATTAGCGAACCGAATGGCACAATGGCATAAGAAAGCTGTCGCGTTGCACACTTCCGTTTCGCTCGGCGAAAACTTGTCACGCGGTAAGAACCGTATCTCGGTGTAGCGTTCGAGTTTAGAGAATTAATTACATGGATTCACAGCCGCGATTCGTGGAGTTTCCGTTTTCACGGGAAGCTAGAAGTTCCGGTTGTTCGAAAACATCGGTCTAGAGTTCCAACGACTAATAACACCTAGTGGAATTAATTATTACCGAGCCGCGTGCGCCGTGCACTCGGCATAGTCGCGCCGACGACGGAAAAAAACCGATACCGTCGAGCCAAGCAAAGAGTTCCCGTATAGTTTTTCCCTTTTTTTTTCTACGGCACATCGCCGAGCGGATGTTTATTTTTCTCGCGGAAAGTTCCGTTTATAAAATCGCGGATGAACACGAAATCGTATTAATCTTGAACGTTCTTCTCTCGATCGACGTTTTAACAACGTTTCGAGGGTGACTGTGAGAGATAAAACTGAAAGTTAGACGAGTGTTGGAGACGAAATCGTAGCAACGGAATCCTTTCGCCGGGCTTTCGAGGCTATCGAGTAAAATCCTTTTTCAACGGTAGCCCTATCTAGCCGTGATCGGGCATAGAATAAACGTGGCTGGCATTAAAAATTGAGGTGCCGTGTCGGTCGTCGAGCGAGACTAAACGCGCGGAAGAGACAAAGATTTACGTTGACGTCGCGAGAGAATATCATATAGCAAAGGGTAGGTAAAATTCGAGCTGAAAATGCCGGACGATAGATCAACCGTGGAAGCTGCTCGGAAAGAGCGGTTTGGGCTTTGCGTTTTAAATCAACGTCGCCGTTCGGTGACGTAGGCAAATTTCTGGTGCACGTCTGGATGTTCGGTGACCGGATCACAGAATACGTAAGTTAGGTATACGTAGAACGCGGCGCAAGATCAATATTTTCGTTAGGGGTTGCAGGACACGCGGAATTGAGGGACGGCAGTCCTTTGACATATGTCGCGTGGATGAGCAGGTCGCGGGCCCGGCATCGTGGTCCTGGCGATTTGATCTCCGCCATGGTCTCCCTCGGCAAGTTCAGGGTGAGTTCTCAAACTTTCATACCATCCTCCCTCCCTCTTCTTTCTTTTACATCTCTTCTCACATTCTCGCCGCTTCTTTTTCCTCTCGTCGCCGCAACTTTCCCGTCTTCCTTTTTATTTCGACTCGACGTTCCCATTCTACTTATTCCCCGACGTTTTTACGCGGCAACGGTATCACGGTAAACATTTCAAGAGCAGTCGAAACTTCTGAACGAACTGTCGCAACGAGAGGAAGAGACGATCGAGGGGAACTTGCTCGCGTTTGTGTACCGCCGACGGATTAACCGACTCCACATTCGAAACTCATCTCACGCGTGTCATCGAATAGGAAATCCCAAGGATCGAGGCTTCTCGACGTTCCGCGTCGGCTGTCGCGGCAGGTCGGTGCTAAATCCGCGAGAATTTCGATCGTTTTGACCGGTATATATCACGCAACGACGCGGTCCAGGTTCGATGGCCGATTATTTGTCGGAGTAATTTCCGCGACGAAACTTGCGTTCCCGGTCTTTGGCGAGCCACTGTTTGCTCGGTTTGGAGTTTCGGCTCGGCTTTCATTCCGCGCGCAGCAGACGCGAGGCAGCTTAATTACACACAGTTCGCGCAGTTTCATTAGATTAGACGAGCACGGATTTCCGGTGCGCGGAGGCAATTCCAGGACAGTAATTTCACCGGGGCGTCCGCCATGGGAACACGCTGGGGCGACGCCGAACCGACGCCACGCCAGATTCTACGACAATAATATCGAGGGCGGAACTCGAAGGAGCTGCAGACTTGGTTGCTCGAGTTCCGCCATTTCCGATGATCCGCTTCTTCCCTAACGCGCCGCTCATTATCCTCCCGCTTGTATAATCGACTCGAAACCGATTTAACAGCCAGCCCGATAACCGTGTTAGGATCGGCTCCTCTCGTCGGAACTTTACGCACCTTCGGTTCGCGAGACGTTATCGGAACCGGTCGTTGGCGCGTCTTTGCGGAGAAAGTTCGAGGCAAGGAAGGTTCGAATGGAACTCGAATTTTCCTAACGGCCAAAGTGGCCGTTAGTCGCAGAGAGGCCGATCGGTACACGTTGAACGCGAGCAGCTCGTGACTGTGCGAGCGTTTGCGTAAGCGTATGACGAAGAAACGTTTATCTCCCTTCAGGAGACTTCTTCCTTGACAACGCGAATTAAACGTCGCTCACACGTCGCTGCTAAGAGACCGGGCTCCCTCTCGCGTATCGCTCCTCTTCCCGTTCGCATAAATCTCCGACGAATATAAATTGACTTTTAATCGGTGGGCAAATAAGCGTTAATGGAACGTGTATATTAAATCACTGCCTTTATCGAATTTCGCGCGAGATTCGTTGGACCGCGATTCGGTATCGACTGCGATTATCACCGGTCGTGGTGAGACTCGACGTCGACGGCGCCGAGGCTTCGCACCTTCTGTCTCCGACGCGGTGCTTCGTTAATTTAAATAAAATAGCGTTTATTTCCCAGAGCGACTGCGCGTGGTAGCAATTGTTAATTAACGCGGAGAATAATTTGGAGAGGACGGGCAGCGGGGGTAAAAAAACACGCCGGTCCAGGATGTCTGTGCTGGAGATTAAATTTGAAACGAGCGTAATCAAAGGGCTGGCTAAAAAGACGCTCGCTTTTTTGCAGCGGGGCCCGCTTTTTAGTCCGCGTCAAAACGACTTCCGTTTTTCTTGCATTTTCGAGCGGCAGTTTGAAATCCGGTTTAATGCGTCGGGAAAGCCGGCGACGAGAAACTGCGAAGTGAAACCTCGGTTTACGGAGAGATCATAAAATCGGGCTGCGATGTTACTTCAAAGGATCGTGTTACCGTAATAACGACAAGAAGGCTGTTGCTACAACGATGCTCGTGCAGGTAGCGATGGGAACGATGCTCTCGCAAACGATATCGATAGTTTGGGTAAAAAGGTTGGTCGTGCGTGCTGCCTCGCGGCAACGCCATTACCTTTTCTCGCAAATACCACCGATCTTATCCAGCTATCCTCCTCTCCGCATCGTCTAAATTCAGCTTTACTCGCGCGTCCAACGCGATTACCTTTTAATTCGCCAACGTTTCCGCCGACCTGTGCATCGGCCGTGTCTCAGCGTTTTATTCGAAAACGGAACGGTGGGAAAAATGGTGTTAAATCGAAGTATCTCATTGGTAACCGAATCAGCTCTATCGCTACAGGCAGCTGCGTGTTTACCGCGATGTCGGAAACGGGATGATCGTAATAAAAATATCCGCTGGGAAATAATACGTCTCTGCCTGTAGATCTAGCACCGGGGAAAAAACAGAAAGGAGGAATTAAAAAAGCGGGCGGACGTTTGGATAAAGAGAGACGGATAGAAATTTCGATCGCGTTATAATTTCGTATCGAGAGATAATTCCGGATGGAGCTCCTTTGTTATATAGCAATCCATCAAACGGGGAGTTTAATACGGCTTCGACGGACTAATTTTCTCTGAGCTGCCACGAGAACTTCCGGCTAACCCCGGGGATAATTAGACAGAAGGCACTTTGCTCCGGTAGAAACAGAGGGACGAAAGTCATGCAAATGCAGGGACACGATCCTGCACTTACGAAGAGCGAGGGTTTTTTGTTATCCGTTAGGAAAAATCGCCCCTTCCGCCGGTCTGCTTCCGTGTACTCTCTCGATGAGATTTCGCCTCGGGATCAAAGGGATTTTCCTAAAGGTTACCGAGTCTCCGGAGGATCTTAAACGTATCAGCATTCGTGCGGCTCTGGAGGATCGAGTTAAACCAAACCTAATAGGTGTCAGCGAGTTCTCACGCGTCGGGTGGACGTTAGACCAATCCCCCGGATGGTCGATATCCGTGAACCAGCGCGGACGAAATTCTTCGACAGACGTCTCGGGATCCTATTTTCCTCCGCTAACGCCATTCACCGCCATTCACCGCCGTTCACCGCCAAACTCTTCGATCCTCTTTTCTTCGGATGAAGTAACATCAGACCAACCAAGTAACTCCGCCGTTCCCTTGATCGTACCGGACGATTTTTCGGCTAAGCCCGTGTTTCTTTCTCTCACCTTGCCTTTCTCTTCCATGTGAAATATCGCGCGGATTTTTTTCTCACCGTCCTTCTCGAGCAGTCGGTGCGGTCGCGACGTCGAGCATTCGGGCAACGTCCCGACGATAAGGGATTCCGACAATTTACCGGATATTTCTGGTTCAAAAGTGGCGAGATCCGCGGCAACCACGGCGAGACTTGGGTGCGAGATCAATAAAATCCTGCCGGATCCCTTGGTCGCGTACCGAACGGTGCAGTTAGAACGGAATTCTACTATCGAGGTTCCGAGGTGGTTGCTACTTACCCGATTAACGTTCCCATCGTTCGAGGCATCCACGTCCGGAGCCATTCTCTCCGAACAAAATAAACCACGCCCGACTCTTTCCTCGTTCGTGTCCTCCGCGAGAATCCAACCTCTTCCAACCTTTCCCAACCTTTTCCAACCTTTTCAAACTTCCCGACGCGGCCTGTCTTTCATCCGGCGACAGACTTTTTCTACCGACCAAATCTCTTTGTTACTCCTTCTTATTTCCTCGCGTAATAATAATTTTTCTATCGACTCGGCGAAAAGGGAATCGCGGCGGGTCTTCCGGCCGCTTTTCCCAGTGAAACGAAACCTAAACGCGCCAATGATCTCAACGAGCCTCGACTCTGTCGAACCAGCAACGTAATCGTAGAGAAACGAAGAGGCGTTATCGCATTTTTCGCTTTGTTTATTCGCAGTGGCGAAGAGAGCATCTCCGGGGTGGCGCGCTTCCATTTCAGTTAATTTCCGGTTGCGCGTGCCTCTTCCGCGGCGCAAAACCTTTTGGGAATGCGGCAACGCTTCGACCAGGCTCGATCGAGAACGTTCCCGAGCGCAGTTTTGTTTTAGAAAGAAATCTCTCTCGATTCGAACTTTCTATCTCGCCGATGAGGAATCCTCCTCTTCCTTCCCGTGAAGATGCCCCGTGGAATTCCCGCGACCGTGACTGAGAAATTCTCATTCCGTTTGCCCTACCAATCAGTCCCTCGCGATATCCCCCGCGATATCCCCTCGCGGATCGCGGGTTTGTTTGCGAGAATCCTTCGAGTAGATTATGCCCCGGGCGTCAGCGATTCTTCCTATCTTCCCACCGTTTCCCTGCGAATCCCTCGAACCCGATCTACCAAACTGTCTCGAAGATGGAATAAAAAGGCGATTCCGGCGGTGTTCCTGGCACTCCGGATGTATGTATTTCCAGAGCCAGTGAAGGCGAATAAAAAGGGAAAAAGTGGACACGTATTTACTTTCGGAAAGCGGCCTCTGCTCGGCGAGCAGAGCTCTTGGCTGCTGCTCCGCGTCTCCGTCCTCCATGTGCCAACTAACTTTCTACTTAAAGAGCGACAGCCCGATTCACCGGGACCCCCTTATGCTTATGGAAAATGCGTTCCGCGCTTCGGAACTAAGTTTAATCCTAGCCGCCGCCGAACCCGATCTTACGCGCCGCTACCGGGTCTTCCTCTCGTTCGACCATCGAATAAACCAGCCCGACGGAGTTACCAAAGATTTAAGCAACAACGTTCTTTCTATTTAGCAACTTCGCAGACTCGAGAGAGTATTTCGAATACCGTTCCGAAAACAGCCGGATAGTTTCTCCTTTTATGTTAGCCTGCTCCTTGGAATATCTCTGGGCCGACCGCCGCGTGGAATTAAAGCGCGGATCGGGCGTGGCGGAGTCGCAGAGCGAAAAACTTTTTCCTTCGCAGGTTCTGCAAGAAGTCGCGGCTCTTCTGCCGCGGGAAGAGCAAATGGTCGTGCTGAACATGGTGCAGCGCGTGGCCAGGGAATCCTCTCGCCGCTCGAAAAAGACCAGCGGCACGTATACATCCAGCTCGCCGAAGCAGCTCTACAGACCGAGGTACGGTTTCCACTCGGAGAGAAGATCCTCGCTTTTAAACAGCCGTTAATGGCTGCGGTTTCCTTCGGCTGGTCCTCTCGATGCATAATGGATACGTCTTTGTTCGCGCCAGGCCGGAGTCGAACCTGCTGGATTCGCCCCCGCAATTACCCTCGGCAGTTAGCGAACTGCGAATCATCGCGGAACACCGGAAACAGCTGGAAAGAGAGATACTAGAGATGCATGACACCTTGAGGCGGAACGCGTTGATAAGACAACGCCCCTGCAACATCTGGGACTCGAATTCCTTGTCCTCTTGGAATTCCTCGATCGATTCTATCGCCGGAACGATCACCCTTAGGAGATATCGCGCGCCGATATGGGACGCTATCAAAGGTTATTTTATCCGGGTACCCTGCAAGTACCCTGGAAACGTATTACATCGCGCTGGTCCTTTCGTTTACCCTCGCTTTTTCTTTCCTTCTTTTTCTTTTTTTTCTTCCTTCAAAGTCTGTTGTTGCTTTATTCCAATTTCCAGTTTTTCCCTCCTCTTATTCGCTTTTTTCTCGTCGATCTTTGATCGATCGCTTAACGCGTAGTCGAGGACGCAAGATTCGGTTTTTCGTGGGAACGGAAGCTGGTAATGGCGTGCAAACAATACGACGATCGATTTTTCAATTTCAGGAAGTTCCCCGGCACGGTCTAGCCTGCGCACCGATGGCGATATCGAGAAAAATAAATTCGACGAGATGATCAGCCGGGAGGAGTCGCCGACGTGGAGCACGCAGGACGCTCGGAGGAAGTTGGACTACGCCGGGTCGAAGAATGGAGACGAATTGCCATCTTGGGATACGCTCGAGGCGACTCTGAATAGAAGGCTGTGTAATTACGGCAACGCCCTGTCAGAATCCTTGGAAACGGAGGAGAGTATTGGAAGAAACTGCGTGGCCGAGCCGCGAGAATGATTCCCGTGGAAGTGTAGGCGCTCCGACCGGGGAATAAATTTTTATCCCGAGGCTCTCGAGCCCGTGCCCGTCACGGAAATTGTCCGGGAGAAAATGCCTTTATATTTTACTCTATCGCGCACACACGTTCGATGCGATTCCTCGACGGATACATCGCGTTTAAGATATATGTTCATCGATTCCGACACTTGGCCGACATTTTCAAGCTCTCGAAGCGGCCGTGAATAGCTCGCGACGCGACTCCGCGCGCTGTTCAGACCGTCAAATAAATGTTTCCCTTGGAAGATATTTAGCGAGGGAGGTGGTATCGAGCTTTGCCGCTTGTTCAGCTCGTCGATGAAACTCGATGGAAACTTAATTCGCGCAGACAACGGGCAACTTCACGCTTCGAGAGAGAGTGCTCTCGTTGACTCGTAAGTATATAATGATTACGGAGAGAGAAGCCCTCGTAAAACTCGACAGAGCTGTACGAGCATCCAGAGCATCGCCTTAAATTTTAATCTACGCCTGAGAACGATAGCGTTCGTTCGGCCCTTTCTGCTTTTCCTCCCGACCCATCGTTAATTAACGAAAACCGCCGGCTGCTCGGGATTCTCGCAGGGCCCGAGGGCCCTAACGTCCGGACGATTTCGTCGAAATTCGGCGAAAGTAAAATTTCTCCGCGAAGTTGCCCTTCCTTCCAGTGCTTTCATCAATCTTCACCACCTACGGCTACTCCGTGACCGTACATTTTTATTAAGGATCCCCGGCACGAGTCCTGCGCAAGGTTTCCGCCCGCAGAAGCCTTCCTGTGTACGCGCTCTCTTTCTTCCTTTCCATCTAACGTCCAAAGTTCCGAGCTCCTTAAATTGCGAAAAGATGTAACGCCGCTATATATATATATATATCTATCTATCGAGAAGCATTATCCGGTCGTGCAACGTTTCATAGGATACACCGGATGGAAAATAAAATTTCATATCGAATCTTTCCGATACGCCCAGTCTTGCCCGTTCGTTTCGCCTAGCAAACTCATTTATTCGTCTTTTTCCTTTCTTTGTTTACGTATATCTGCTTTGTTTATACACATCCTGGTTTCATTTATTTACATTTTCATCCTGCTTGTTTACGTTTTTGGTCTGTTTATTTACGTTTTCTCCGCTGGCGTGTACCACCGGCGGTACCCGCGGCACGGATCGCTGAAATTTAAATTCGCGTTGCGATTATCGTGCCGCCTAATTTGTACGGTTGCCGAGCAGGTTTCGCGTCACGTGAAGTATAATCGCGGGCACGCATACGCGAACTGCCGCAAGTTTCTAATTGTTCTTTCGGAACGAGCTATGGGAAGGTCCGGTCGGCGCTGGTCGGTCAGCGATTTAACGCGAATTCGGGAAACACGAGGATCGAGGGTAATTGGAAGTAGGCAGAGGCTCTCTATGAGAGTGCGATTCGATTAACCGAATGTAAAAAAGCACGGGGTTTGCCAACGGCCTCGTAATTGCCAATTAAAGTCGTCGGAATGAGCAACATTGTTCGAGCACTATCGATGAGTCATTGAGCTTCACCCATCTGGGCTCTAATCGCGTGAATTTCACTGGCCCGAAAAGCCTCCGGTTTGTTATAATATTCTTTACTCCTCTCTCTCTCTCTCGCTCTCTCTCTCTCTCTCGTTTTTCCGGCTATCCGTCGTGCAGGAATTCAGCGTATTACGCGGTACCAGGGGACATTCGCGATACGAGAGGCCAGCGGTTTCCTCGCTGCGCGAACGTTTAACTTACCCGGAGATAATCTTTCTTCTGTTTAAATTATTCGCGAAAACTCGCAAACAGCCTTGAGACAAATTCGAAGGAACCTTGACTGGGTGGAAAGAGCGTACACTCCCTTAATATTCTTTCAATTAACTCGGACTCGTTCCGCTCTGTAAACCACTTTTCAATCGGCGGATCGATCGATCAAGAGCGCGCGGCAACGAGAAGAACAAATGATATATCACGCAGTGAGCGGAGAGAATGCAGGATGCATGGATTAACGGTAAGGGAAAAAAGGGGTCCTCGGTTCGCGTGCGTTTAGCGGCGAAACAGCGAGAAGAAAGAAGCCGGGAGAAGAAGCGGCAGGACAAAGGTACCGGAGAGAGGAAAAGGACAGAGGAAAAATGGAAGCGGGAGCATCGTTGTCCTCGGCGTGGTAGTCCTGGAGAGAAGTAAGTGGGGGGGAGGGGGCGAGGGAGGAGGGGTAGTGTTGGTTCGGCCGGGCTGCTTCCGTGTATTCCGGGGGTGGTTTTGGTGCGCGCGCGCACCGGGGTTGCGCCGTGGTTTCATCTCAGTTTCGCAGCCTCCCTTCCGCGGTCCGCATCAACTCTCTCGTCGCTGGCACAGAGGTGTGTCGTTTTATCCGCGTTTTCCTCGGTGTATCTCGTCCTTGATACACTCGCCTCTTCGACGTCCGCAAGCCGGTCATCGTACGCGTCCAGACCTTTCGTCGGGATTAGAAGCACTCGCTTCTGAGTCGATCGGTCGAATTGGCATCGGGACGGTGTCAAAAGTTGCGAAAGATCGCGAGACGAGTGAAACATTGTCTTTTGGCCCGTAACTTTTCCGTTCACCGTATCACCGGAGTATGTTACCGTGCGATAGATGATCCAGCGACGACTGGCAGGACAATGGTGCGCGATGCGGAGGTCCCGACGCGTTTAACTTGGTAAGGAAACGGTAACCTTTTGCGTCGCAGTGTGTCCTATAGCTCTCCGTAGTCGTTCCTCTTTTTTTTCTTTTTCTTTTCCTTTTTTTTCCCCCAGCCGTCGATGCATCGAGAGCGTTCTCGATCCTCGCGTGGATAATAAATTCGCGTGCTCGGACTCGCTTCGGGGCACGCTGGATCGGTCATTGATTTTTAAACGGAACGCCCGTGTGCACCGTTCGTTAATTGTTGGCTAGTTCTGCGAGATGGAGTAGCGAATTCCGTGGAGTAGCACCGTTCCCTCGATTGTACCCTCGAGAGAATAGCGCATTCCCCACTTCTAGCCGCTGGTTAGGACGGTAGAGCATCCTTTGAACCCCTTGCACCGTCATTACGTGTAATGTACTTAATCGTCGGAAAATCGGTCGCTGCAGAAACTGGCAGTGCAGACGCAGTTGAAAGAGGAAGTCAAGATATACGAGGCTGGTATTGTACTGGAGATAAAGGTGAGAGGACGTCGCTGAAATATACCGCGCATGCAAATTGTATCAAACTTAGACTGGAAATCATTTTACGAGTTTCAAACGAGTTTTCTCCCGGTCCGTGAACTACTTTACCATTCAGCGGTCGCTTTTTCTCTTTCGGACAACTTTTCCTACCCTCTGCTACGTTACCCTTCTACCTACCCGTAATCATCGATCGACCAATTCCACGCTCGTTAATTCCTTCGAGTTTCTCCTATTTTCTTTTCGTTTTTCGCTTTTCGCTTTTAGTTTTTCGCTTTTCGCTTTTCGCTCTTCGCTTTTCGGGCGAGAGAGCAGAAAGGGACGGAAAGGATTCGGACGAAACGTATTTTATCGCCGGTGTGGAATATTTCGGTGACGGTTCTGATCGATGAGCAACATGCGCGATAACGCTGATTTTTCCCGTGGATCATTTATAGCGTGTCTGAGATACGCTGGAAATACAGGCGAACGAACCGTGTTGCTCCCCTTTTTCCATGGTCTAGGGGTCATTTATTAAACCAACGCCAATATCGATGCGTTTGATTTATGGCGAACCTCCTCGGTCTGCCTTCGTATTTTCCCCGAACGTTGTACCTTCGCGCTGGTCCCTCGATATACCAGATATACGAGTCTTCCGGATTTCGCACGTTGGCAAACTTCATCCGTGAAAGCCGTCGGAAAAGAGACGGAAGAAGTTAATCCGAAGGAAATCTGAATAATCTCGCGGTAACAGGCCGATTAACGCGCGTGGTCCGCGAAAAAATGCTTCGGACGTTTCTCGGGAAATTCTACGTTTCGTTCGCGGACGGACTCTAATTATTTCCTTCGACGTGGAGGAAAAGAGAATTGCAAAGTCGGTGCTCGGAAGAGGAGGAAAAAGTTAACGAGCTACCACGGCCTCGATTAATTTCGAAACGGGGCGGTATTTTCCGTGGAATTTAACCGGAGGATAGCGAGCGAGGTCCGAGGAGCGTTTGGTTAAACGATGCATCGACGAGCGCTCAACGTCGCGTCCAGTCCCTCTGTCACTCGTTTCGAATAATCCGGACGGTCGGTTGATTTTCCAACGTCTGCCTGGCACCGATCTGCCTCCACTCGCAATTATCGAATGATCGAGGAAAGATAATCGAATCGGCGCGTACTCGCAGCGTACTCGCCGCGCACTCGCTGGGTCGAGTGTCGTTCTTCTATCGAAAGTGGAACGCAAACAGTCAGACCAAAGGCACGTAACTTACTAAGCGAATAATTCCTCTATGCAACGACGAATTTGATACCGAGCAGAGGCGCCGAGTCAGCGCTGTAATAGACGCAAATGTACGCGCCTGGCTGTTCCATCTTGCTCCTTTGACGTATTACCGTTCCTTACGTTTAAGTCGATTTTCATTTCGAAGGATAGACCTCCCCGCGGTCTACACAGAGGAGAACAACCTTGCTTCCCGTTAAGCGGCGAGTCGCCGTGTCGCGCTGCCTCGCGTATCGCGTAACAACCGCTCCTTTTATCTCTACGTTTACCTTTTTTTTAACCGTACCGACGTAATTCCCTCGCAACGAGGAAAAGTTCTTCTTTATCGAAAAATATGAATTTTTCAACCGGACGATAAGTCCCTTACGCAGCGCCGGCTGATCGATCGGTTTCTCTACCGATGCAACCGCTTTATTTATAACTTGGGCTGGAGGAAAGTTGCGAAGTAGTTACGGCAACCGTGCCAATATCCCCGGGTCTAATGACTCTTGGAAATGAAATTTTGTCCGGCGCAGAAATAGACGTTTGTCTCGATGAAACGGGAAAATCCGGTTGCCGAGGCTTTTCGAAGGGCCGATCGGCCGTGTCCGCGAGCGGGTCTAGCCTGAATCGAGATGCCGATAAATTTTCGCATGTTAATAGCGCACGGCTGGCGCACGCGTGGCGATTACCTTTGAATATTTCAACCGTTCATTTGCCGGCCGAATGGCTGACCCGAATAGAGAATACAACTCCGGGGTTGAATCGTGCTCGGGCTGATTTTCGAACGCGATCGAGCGTGGAACAATTCGAGCGTGCTTTTAAACAGGCGACGTTTTCACGATTGTGCGAGTCACGGAGATTTATGCCGGAATTTATTCCCTATTCCACCGGCAGTCTCTCGCGTTCTACGGGTCTTCTTGAAACTCAACCGGCGGCATAATAGAACAAAATGGAACAACACCAACGCCAATAATAATAATGGCTTTACGCGCTGGGTGTCGGCTGGCATTGTGGCCGCATACTAGGCGAAACTGTTCCCCAGGAATTCCGCAGGCTGTCTCTAGCCGGGAATAACGAGCTCTGTCTTGTCCCTCCTCCCTCTCTCTTATCCTTCTTCCCTTCCGTTCTACCCGCTTTCCTACGCTTCCCTCCGCCCTGCGAGTTCGTCCATTTCCCTCTCGCGCTTTTCATAAATTAGACGAATTAATTACGATTCCAGCGCTCGCTTCGAGGTACACGCGTACGCGAACGGACACCTCGAGTTGGAAATTAATCCGATCGCCGCTAAGAACCAGGCAAAAAATAGTCTGCCGGCCGAGGATCGACGGGGAGGAACTTTGCGGTCCGGTTTTTGCTCGCTTATCGAAATCGCGGTGCGGTCCGAAACTACTAGCAAATTGCCAACAACTACGAGATCGCGTACACCGGTAATTTCTGCTGGCCGTCGGTGGAAGCGTCGTTGGAAGCGTCGGTGGAAGGCGTGGTGCAAACAGAGGCTGGCCAAGGAATTATCGAACACTCGGTGGAAGTAAGTTCGTGTCAGTGGCCGGACGAGGGAACCGGATCGGAAGGGTGGTTTTGGTGTGCGGCGAGTTGTACTCGGCTCTTCAGAGGAGTACTCCTTGACCTGCACTTTCTCTCTATTATCATTCACCACCCCAAAGTGTAGGGACGTTTACGTTTCTCAAACGGTGCGCGGAAGCTTCCATCCATTAAGGGTCGTTCCAAAGACGGATTCCTCGACGACGACGACGACGACGACGACGACGACGACGACG